>VCRD01000684.1:78160-149641 GCA_006783055.1 Trinorchestia longiramus | reverse complement strand
TTCAAAAACTCGGGTGTTTGATGAGTATAAAGATGCACTTCCTATTCTCACACATGGAGAAGTTTCCTGAAAACCTTGGGGCGATGAGCGACGAGCAGGGAGAAAGGTTCCATCAGGACATGCGCCAAATGGAGGAGAGGTACCAGGGGAGGTGGGATGCAGTCATGTTGGCGGACTACTGCTGGTCGCTGAAGAGAGACAACCCAGCAGCTGCTCATGCACGGGAATCGAAGAAACGCCGATTTATGCCGTGAACTCTGAAACTTTGTGTCACGTAACGTTTATTTAGAAGTATTATATGCTTATCAAATTTGATGGAGTAAATAAAAACTGAATGAATTTGGATACGTTGACTTTTATTTATTGAGGAAAACGGAAAAAATCGTCAGGGTTTCTCAGCTGATGATCCGCAGAAATTTGTTTTTTTTACGAAAAATCGATTTTTAAAAAAATCTGTAGCAAAAAATCTTGACCTGATTGAGCAAACCCAAGGTCATTTTCGGACTCAGAGCATCAAAATTAGTTTAATTCAACTGGAAAACCCTGGACGATTAATAACTCTAATAATTATTAGAGTTATCTGTAAATATCGTGTTTAATATGAACGGGCGTTACATATCAGAGAAAAAGAGTAAAAAAATAAAATAAAATATAACAGTGAATGTGTCAAATTTTCAATACTTAGTTGTTGATATAGATAAGAAAAGCTGTAGTAGACTAAAGTTCTGAGGTTTCACAATCACTTATTGTAGCAAAGCAATTACTGACATTGACGTATAAATTTTTTTTATTATGCCTTCGCTAAGTAAAAAAATTAACGTAAACAATTACACACATATATATATACACACACATATATATATATATATATATATATATATATATACATATATATATATATATATAATATATATATATATATATATATATATATATATATATATATATATATATATATACATACACACACATATACACATATGCATATACTCGTATATATATACATCTAAAAGCTTTGGAAGAAGAATAATCTGAAGAGTAAACACTAATTCATATAAAATTCTATTTAGCTTTAGGCAAAACAATTTATTTTCTATCAAGAAATTTTTTTGTGTTCTATGAAAATTGAACATTTTTAACATTTTAACGTTTATCAGGTTAAAAAAGCACCAATTTATAAGCCTGAAATATAACAGAAAAAAGTAAAAAGTAGAAAAAAAAACCTGTTTTTGATAAAATTAAATTAGTCGATTTGACTTCAGAGCTGAGAAATTATAGCACGAGTTTGACATTTACGTATGTTTCGTTTGAATATTGTTAACTCTATTTCAGTTTATACTTGAGTTGTGTGACACAAACACACGGTAAACATTTATATGTAACATGTTTCGTTACTAAGTTAATTTTGTTTAATCATGCATAGGAGCTAAGATTACAGTATCACTCATATATTGGTGATCGGAAACCATTGAAGTTTTTCACCATTATGATTTTAAAAGAATACAAGATGACGATAGTGCAGTACTCGATACGTTTCGTTCCGAAAAACGGCCCACTCTGTAAGAAGACCTATTCTATGAAACTATTTTGTCGGATCCTACTCAAAGCATAAAGAGATTGACGCACATATTTGATGCGTTAGTCCAATTATTGATGTGCAGCTTGATTAAATTGGGAAAACGTGTAAAGAGGGAATCTGTCTTCCACATGAAACTATGTTTGAGATCCGAACCTAACTTCAAATCAACTAGTATAGTAGTCCTTGAGCCTGAAATCTATCATTTCTGCCGCATAATACTGCAAATTTACAATCCAAAATAATCACATTCTTAATCAAAACATGCCATATACAAGCAGGTAAAAATTTTTAATGTTAATGCGTTATCCATAGTTCATTGTAAGAGAAACGTTATTACTCTCCGAACATTTTAATTCGTGAATACTTATTTTTCCAGGATTGCCTATGTAGTTCCCAAAAATGAAAGCCTCAAGGAGGTGCAATAAAAATCAGTAGTTCCTAATTTAGTGCAAAGAATAGAATAGAATAGAATCAGGCAATAGAAACAAGCCGTTTGGTACCATTCTTGGGTTGCTACCCAAGTCCCATGCCGTCTAAAGCAGTGGTTCCCAATCTTTTGTCTGTGATTTCTCTTTGTACCCAGTTCAGCAATCCAGATTTCCGCCTATATGAGTACGAGGGAAAGAGTAGTCAAAACACAGTGACTATTTACTAATTATTTTTAAAATGTACATATTAAAAGTACATAGTTACATACTAAAGCAGATAGAGAGCAGTTAGTAACAACTCACCTCATGGTCTCAGACACGAGAAAACACATCTGGGATTTTTTATTGCTATTAGGCAGTGTAATTATTTCCCCTTGGTAGCTTCAAATTCTTCCCATGGGAAAATTTTCCCCAGTTTGTGACTAACTGGTCTAAAGTAAAGGCATCAATCATTCATGCACACCTTAATCACGTACGCCAATTGAGTCATTTACACGCACTTGACTCACTGTACGTGAGTCACGCACATGAACTGCAATCATACACGGGCCTTAGGAGTCAGGGACAAAGAATCAGTACGTTTTAATACTGTGGGATTCCTAATCCAATATTTGTCGAGACGATTTGGGAATGTGTTCTCAGTGTAATCAGAAACGATATTTTTGGACAACTGGATCCCAATGGTGGCAGTTTTAACGGGAAAAAAGTTTATAGCTTGGGATGTTTTGAACTTTCTTGTCATCAGTTTTTGCCTGTTATTTCTGGTTCGTACGCTACCGTCTCTTTCGCGAAGCTCTTCCAGGGTAACATCAATAAAGCCGTTTAAATACGTATAGGCCTCAATGAGTTGTCTTCGTAATCTTTGTTCTAGGGAAATGAGTTCCAGCTGTTGAAGAAGACGTCTTTCGTAGCTGAAATTACAGAGTTCTGGAATCATTTTCGTTGCATTAGACTGAATTTTATCCATTGTATCAATATCTCTTCGCAGGGTTGGACACCAGTGTTGCACTGCATATTCCAAACGTGGCCGGACTAGAGCTTTATAAAGCGGTTATATTTATAGAGAAATTGGAATCTGTTTCTGCCATGCTTTCCTGCAGGCGGACCGGAGTCTGGACTTGGATGTCATTCTGCGCATTGGCCGTGGAGGACTGGCACTGGCAGTCTGGCAGTTCTTTCAGTGTTCGTTTTACTTGTGTGGTGTGTGGAGGTGTGAGTGAGCTCTGTGACCAAACCGCGTGACTGAACTTGCTTTCTTTAAATTCGTTTTCTTTTGAGTGGTGCCTTGAAAAACTTGTTCTCCGAGTGTTGCTTCCATGAAAATGTGAGTATTAAAGTTTCATGCTTGTGAGTTTTAGCATTTATTTTTTAGCCAATACGGAAAAAATTCAATAATTGGTTTATCAAGTCTTTTACACCATGCGTAAAAGATCACTTTACACATAATACTTCGGTCCAAGTGCATGGTATTGGGATCAACACACAATTCTCCGATACGTGCGCACATATAACATGCATGTACGAGGAATTTTCAAAGACAATTCTTCAATATGCCATTTCATGATTGTTCTATACCATGCGTTCTGCAGGAAATTTCTATGTTTCCTTACTCGAAATACTGTAAATACTGATGGCAGACCCAGCGATAATTTGCAGCCGATGAAAATCGTGGTCTCGGTGCTCTTCGGAATTTTGCAGGAGATCCCTATCCCTCGGAACCAAACTCCGAGCTTCTGGAAGGCGATTTTATTTCGCTTCTGATCTGCCTTGTTATTTTAGTGCGATGGTCGTCGTTGTCCTACATGTTATTTGAGGTGTAAATAATTTATGCATGCATAAATGCCCGTGTCTCCTGACACATTAAAGTTGTATGTGATTGTTTGTTAGTATGTGTCCTGCGTCTGATGTGATTATCTGATGAAATAAATCATATTTTATTCAAGTGTAATGGTTTAAATATAAACGCAATGGAACTTGCAGTTGTGAGTCTGGACAAGTTGCTTCATTTTGTTCGCTTGACAAGATTTATTGTCGTCTGGTAAGATGTTGAGGTGAACGCTTGTCGCGGTCTTTGCTGGCTGCGAGGTAATTCTTCATTGGCAAGGAATTTTTTTTGCAATTTTGGGGGTTTTCAGGGGAAGTTACTATGAAATGGAAAATAACTCCTTTAAATTTGATCAATGTGGATTTCGGTAAATATTTAGTATTTGCGACTTAACATATTTTGTAGTTCACTGTTCAATTCAGTGTTTTTAATGGCATGAAATGAGACACATGACGATGATTCCCTTTATTTAGAAAATGTGCCTTCATGGGAAGGTTTCAGGGTACTAATAAATCATAGAGGGGGATCGAATGCACGTTAATCGAACTACGAGAAAAGTGTGGTATTGGAAACGTGAAATTCTCTGTGCATCTGGTCTTTAACATTCAAGGAAAAAATTTTCGTGGTTAATTGCATTCTTGCGTTCGTGTAATCATGATCGATAACGCACCCTAAAACGTACGTTTGACTCATGATATTTGTCATTAGAAATCTATATGATGTTTAGATTCAAGACAGACGACCTAATGATCAATTTTATTATTTTAAATGAGATCAAATATGCATTTGACGATTTATAGAAGTGGAATTGAGGAAAATTTAGAAAGGCAAACAACGGGACTGCTGCAGCACGCGAGGTTGAAAATGAGGACACTGACACGCGAAAACCGAGTCGCGGGCTTTCGGAGCTATCGGGTTCTTGTGGGAGTTAGCCCATTCCAAGCGGCAAGGAGCTTATCAAAATCTACCAATTTATTAATGAATTATATATAGTTACCACCGCTAATTGTGTGGCGATACGTGCTCTCTCTCTCTACATGGTTACAGGATGAATATGTAATAATTACGAGCATTAATTGAATTCTTACAAGGTGAAGTATAACATACACATTTTACGTTAATTGAATGCAATCAATTTTCATAACGAGAGAGAGACGTCGCAAATTGAAGGAATCCAAACCCCCAGACATGAATGATATACTATGCATTAATGAGGCTAACACAAGAAGGGTATAAACACAATTAATAAGCTTAACATTTACTGGGAAAATACACGGAAAACACATGAAAAGACACGAAAATTTGTTATGACGTCAATGTAATCTGTCTCCTAAATTTAATCATTTCCACTCACAATAATTAATTAGATCGTACACTGCCGAGCGGTTGCGTAATAAACACTGTTTCATTAGCGACACATCCTGAATACACGCGAACACGTCAAACGACGCTGAGAATACTTCAATCCTATCACTTAATCTCACTCTTCAAATTTAACCAAAATACTCTCATGAATTAATAATCACTGCAGTCCCATCAACCAAATTCACTTACAAAATCATCATTATTGAGTATTCAGTTCGAAGAATTTCGCTGCACGGACGCACACACCATCCGCCCACACGCTCAGCAGCCCTACACGCCGCGCTGCACACCCTATTGTTTGCACTATGTATGTGCAACCTTCTCCTGCTGGTTTCCAACCTCCACTGGTTTAAAGGGCAGATGATAAAGTTGCACCAATTGATATTTCCACTTGGTTCCTGTTGTCGATATTCCGAAGTGATCACATAGACATTAAATCCAAGTTGGTGCTGAAGTCCCGAGCCTTCAGAATTAATTACTGGTGAACACTTCCCAAGTCCATGTGAACTTTTCCAAGAATCCAGTTACTCCTGGAAGTAGAAGTCGCAGTAAATGTAGATGTCCCGATAGATTCCGACAGATTCCGGTAGATTCTCATAGATCCTGATCCTAATCCTGATCGATCCCGTAGAGGCCGTAGATCCTGTAGATCCCGTAGATCCCTCCCTAAAATGAGAGAAAAGTCTTCCGTAAGTGCATGCCTTGATAGAGGTGCCCTACTACGCTTATGCCTTGATAGAGGTGTCCTATTACGTTTATTTCTGTTTCCTATCCCAAAAATACTCTTACCTTCCCCCGAGGGATGCTCTGTCTTTTGCTTGTTGTTACCTCGACGTCGATCGCTCCCCAGCTTGTAGACGCCCCTGCAGAATCGTTGTCGCTCCTAACACAGTTGCTAACACTTATGACGTCTTGCTATATTGACCTCCTTGATTTCCCGACTTGCTTATAAAATCCGTTGGTGTTTTCTAGAAACACACCTCCTGACTTTTGGGCCCACTTTTTGCCTTTGGTCTTGCTTGCAGCCGTTGGCCGTTGTTCCGTTGGCCTCTTATTCGATGCTTTCCACGTTTTGAGGCTCTCGTAGGACATATTTCATCTGCTAGGCGTTTAGAACTGCTTATACTGCTTGTTTTGTTTACGTTCTGCTGCACTGCAGCCGTTGCCTTTTAATGGGTCTGAGGCCCAACTACTCGCATTCAACACGTACCTGTTCACCTTCAAACATCCTTATAACACATTACACACATCCTTACACATTAACACATCATTCCACATCACTATACACTATCACTTCTATCACTACATCACTACTACCATCACAATTGCCATCTTCAATATTTCGAACTATATAAAGTATAACCGCTGAATCAAATTGATTTGTTAGAGACTATATTTAGTCACCGCCGCTAAACATTATGGGAAAGCTGTGCATACCTGCAGGAATTATATCATGCTTTTTATTTTTTACGTATATGAATGATTATACGGAACATTTTATTCGTAACAACGCAAAATATTTGAAGTTTATTTAAAAAATGAAGTTCATTGAATAAATATACATGTCCATTATAAAAAGGATCAAAATATCAAATCCTCCAAAAATTACACTCGAAATTATTGAAAATATGTAACTTGTTTTCAATATAGTCAAATAGCAAATCTTCGAAAAAACTAATTCCGGGAAAAACTATTTTTATTGACATTCATCAGCATTACACTTCATTTCCAACAGGGAGGCATTCCACAGTTTGAAATGCTTTGAAGCACGGTGTTATGCATAATGGGACTTGCAGATGTCGCAGCTGTACACAGTTTTTTTAACCTTCTTTCGAAGAGAACGGTAGCGGCACTTTCTCTGCTTTTTGGTCTCATTTCCGTCTTCATTCACTGTTACAGTTGGGAAATGTCTCCTTGATAACCACAAGGGGTAACAATCTAAACTAACAATACATGGTGTACGCTTCCAATGAATATCATTTTGATGTTTTTTGAGAAGTTCATTTATACGTTGTAGCTTGAATAAGAGGAATTTTTTACGGCCACCATTCTTTTTATACATGTAATGACAGTTTTGCGTGCATATTTAAAACAGTCTGAAAGCAATCTTCTTGTAGTACGTTTTCCCTCCTTTCCTGACGAGTGAAGCGCTTGATGTCCATCAGATCCACTCCAGCCATATGTTTCTGTTTATAGTTGATACAAACTATCGGCTTCATAGTTTCTTTTCCAGCTACAGTCATTTCTTTCATGCTATGAAAGCATGAAAGAACGTGAAGACGTAAATATGCATATTTACGTCTTTTTTGTCCTTCCATTTCAAATGCATCATTTTCCCTTTAAATTGCTGTACTGTCTCTCCTTTCTTCAACTTCTTGTTGCAAACCACAGGAGACAGATTTTTTCTGTTTCATCGTACTGTATCAACAGCATCAGTAACGTTTTCAGCAATATAGCATACAGCTCTGGTGAAGCACAATAATTGTCGATGCCAAGACAGTACCCTTGGTTCAGCAGAGGCTCTAACAAATGCAAAACTACTTTGGAAGGCTTTGTTTTGTTTTCAGCTGCATTCTCTGTTGTAATAAGGTAGTCGGTTTCTTTCCCTGTGTATGTCATCATATTCCAAACATAGCCAGTAGCGGATTCGGCAAGTATAAATGATTCCATCCCCAATTTTCCTCTCTTGAGAGGTATGTATCTTTTCCATCTTAGCCTTCCTTTCCAGAGTAAGAGAGATTCATCTATGCTAATGCTTTTTGCTGGAATGTAATTCGACTTGAACTTGTACACAAGCAAATCTATCAGTTTTCTTATCTTATGCAATAGATCATTATTTTTCTCCAAAGCTGAGAAGTGTAAATATTTCAGAATCAGCTTGAACCTGTCTCGTGACATAAATTTTAAAAAATGGATGTATGGAGCAGTGGGCTTGTCAAATGGTAATCATCTATAATAGGTTTACTTATTATTCTTTGAAGCACTGCAACGGCAGTTACAAACGGATTTCTCCAGCATTTGTATCATGCCACAATAGATCACGGCTCTTTCTTGTTAGTTCACCTGCCAGTTGTTTTTCATTTATAAATTTTTGCAGCATATTTGTTAGTTTCATCTACTATCAAATCAATTATTTCTTCCCCAATGAATGACTCAAATATTTCATATGGGTTTGTATCATCTTCAAGGTGAATTTTAAAAGCGGAATTACCAATGAAATCAAAAGTATTTCTATTCCTATGAGAAGTGTCACACCATAAATTGTGTTGATTCTCATCAACTTCAGCATTTTCTTCGTGAGTGTCATTCTCAATATGTTCCAAGTTTCCATATTCTGGTTCACTGTCAGTACTTGAATTGTTAGATGGTGCAGAAAAATAGATCCTATGTCATCTATGAATTCATCATTCATATCTATCTTATCTAACATCTCCATCAATCTAGCAACATCATCATCATCCTTTGAAAGATTTAGTTTCCTTTTTTTGCGTACCATTACAAAGGGTGAACAAATAAATATGAATAATAAGCAAAAATACATGAATAATCTACGAAAATATTTGAATAATCTGCAAAGAAGTGTAAATTTTTAACGATAACAGATGAAAGATAATCATGGTGTTGAATGAAAATAGAAAACATGGTGGCACAGAGTAGGGATGTCAGCAAACACTTATTTGTTTTTCTTGACATTTACTTTAACATCATATAAATATAATATTATATAATTGTAATACCACACAAAAAACAAAAATATGTCCTATATGCATCAAGAAATAATTTTCCAACATCGATATGTCAAACAACGAAGCCCAACACTGCACTAAACAACATAGCGCTAGACTTGACTGTATTATACTCCTGTAATAATATACACTAGCAGGAGCCGTGGAAATTCCACGGGATGAGAAATATATTGAACCAACATATATGTTTTGATAAAACTGATACTTTTCTGGATAGCGCAAAGAATCAAAGTTTTGGACTGGAAAACCCAGAAAACGCAGCAAATATGTGTTCATTAACATTTTTATGAAAATAGTGTCCGTTGTATTTTGAATTTAAAACTGACATAAATGAGATAAAATTCGGTAGCTATGATACTGCAAACTCGATGAAAGCGTAACGGACGGACTAACTAAGGAAGGAACAAGCAGAATATTATATAGATTAAGGTGTTTGATGTCATCAAAACAGTTGACAAATAACCTATTTTGTTCAGGAATTATTTTAGTTACCACCGTTTGATTGCAACAACAAAAATATGTAATGAACTATATATAGGACAACCGATTGGAATGGGTTAACGACTTGTTTAGTCCAGCTTTCTTATAAAAATCATCGCAAGATTCCCAGGTCTCGTTCAGTGGATCCTTCGAAGCGAGGCCTTGCACGAGCGAGTACTGAATTGTATAAGAGGCCAGGGAACCTTTTTTCATCTGTAGCAATTTATATTTATCAATTTAGGCAGCAATTAATTTTAGGTAACCTCTGACTGATGTCTTTTAGCTTGTAATCATAACTTTCTGATAATGTAAGTCATATCAGTTCTTATTGAAGGTATGTCTGACGGAAATTGTGAGAAATATACACAAGTAATTAATTGTGCATCCGTATTTAGGGTTTTCCAATCAAAATTTTCCTGCATAGAATATCAGGTATAACTCAATACGTAAGATTTCGAACCAAATTCGAGGGAAGACTAGTAACCTTCCCCTTCCGGTCGCACAATTGGCAAATAGCGTATTATTGCTCTGTTTTTGCGTGTTATTTTGAACTGGAAAAAAACGGGTGAACTGCCACGAGGACTTCGTCTTTCGAAAGACGTTACGTGGGGTTTCAATTTCAGATTCTTTCTTACGGTATTTTTGTATTTCGGTGTTATAATACTTTCAGAACTACGCACGTTCGTTTTGGTTGCCGGTGGCAGTAACGGAGGAACCCTGTTGTACCTTTGTAGAGCCACGTCAGTAATCCGATCATTAGCAGCGCTGCAGTCCAATGTCACTGCATGTGCTGCAATGAGAATGGAATTAACATGTGAGCGTGTTCAGTGCGTACGTTTATATTTTTGTAGTGCTTTCTAGAAATTTTAGTAGAAGAATAAATTTCCTAGAGGGAATGTTACAGCAAGCAACATTGGCAATTTTTGAAAATGAACGCCTGTATCAAAAGAAATCTAATTAGTTTTATCGATGTTTTGAGCTTGAAAAGAGTATTTCAGGGGAATCGATAGTCACTTTTTTCAACCAATCTACCCTGCGTATGCACCCGTGCGTTTGCGTACCCCCGTTACTTTCTTCCAACAAATCGTGGTATCTTTACCTAATTATTTGTGGATTAAGTCACCTAGTACAAAAGTCTGCGTTTAGAGAGCTCCTTAGATAAATTTAACCACCTCTATTCTCATTGTCATTAAACCAGCCTCATTGAAAAATTCATGAGCTCATACCAACGATTTAATTGTGTTGTGGGAAACACAAGATCATAACAGTAGATTATTAGGAGATATAATTATCATCGAATGGCAAAGTCAGTGAACCGTGGCCACTTAAATGCTAAATTACGTAAAGTTTTCATTTTGAATTCTTTTTCGCTGCAGTTTTCAATTTCAGCGCAATGTTCGGTGTTTAATTTCATGCATCTGCTGTGGAATAAGGCTAAGGCTAAAAATGTCATCCTCTGTCAGGAAACTTAATCTAGTCTGCCACTAACAGAATCACACAGCGCCTGCCACGACGGTGGTCAGGGTCTTACTTCGTTATGGTAGAGTAAATCCTATTGGTCAAAATTGGCGCTGCATATCATGGTGCTCAGATTGCATGGACTTCTTGCTGTGGCACTTTTTAGCGTGGATTTATGAACAGACCTGGGGCTTGAATCATCTTAGCTTCGGTTTTGGAACGTTGTTCAATAGAATGTTTGTTTCTGTCTTGCCGCAGCAAATTCGTGAAAACTGACTGCTTGGAGACATTTCCATGATTATGGACAGAAAAGATTCAAGTTTTACATGATTGAATGATGCAAGTGACGGAAAATTCAGATTTGAAATCAAGTAAAAAATTATGAAAGAATGGGGTTTGATAACTATGACCATTAATTTTATTTGACAAGGTGTAAGTTAAACACCATCCATCTTAGATTTTTAAATAAAGCTTCCGTTTTTCCTCCTCAAATTATTTGTAATGTTTTGGGCACTGACGACATATTCTACGTGTGCTCTTACGTCACGAATTAGCTTCATGTTTAGGAATAGCTTCATTTCTTTTCTAGTGAGTCGCCGTAGGGAAAGCACGTGTTGAATTTTGAGGGGTACGTAGGATAATAAAATTTTGGTGTTCCACGTACTTTCCGTGGGGGTTGCAGTATTTTGGGGAAATTTAGCGCCAATTTAAGCTGTATAATGAAGCCTGTTGTCTAGAGGTGCCTATGATCTTGGTGTTTTTGAGGCAGGAATCGCATGCAACAAAACAGTAACAATGCTTAAACTTACTGAAAGAACCAGTACCTTCTATTCTTGCTACTCCTTTTTACTCTATAGTTTATTTCCAACTGCTCATTTCAACAAATTTCATTTAGTTTCTGTCTGCTATTTTATTCACGGACACAACACATGTGTCGTGAATCACGGTTACGGTTATAGTAGAGTGCAATTCAGCAGCATCATTTAGTCAAGAATTAGAGAAACATGCTCAGTAAAAACATACAAAGCTCACAAAATATGGCCTGCTCTCTGCTTACTTTGTATTAAGCTCATTTGCTTGTTGATGGAAAATTAGTTTCAAGTTTTCGCTCCCCTGATGCAATTTTGTTGTGCTTTTCAAGCGAACGAGAACGCCAACACACTCCAAGAATTTTGCCAAGGCAACGCCAAAACGCTCCAAGAATTATGCCAAGACAACGCCAACACGCTCCAAGAATTTTGCCAAGGCAACGCCAAAACGCTCCAAGAATTATGCCAAGACAACGCCAACACGCTCCAAGAATTATGCCAAGACAATGTCAACACGCTCCAAGAATTATGCCAAGACAACGCCAATATGCTCTAAGAATTATACCAACATAAGAACGCCAATACGCTCCTAGAATTATGCCAACACAAGACCGCCAACACGTTCCTAGAATTATGCCAATGTAACACCAACACGCTCCAAGAATTATGCCAACACAAGACCGCCAACACGTTCCTAGAATTATGCCAATGTAACACCAACACGCTCCAAGAATTATGCCAACACAAGAACGCCAACACGTTTCTAGAATTATGCCAAGATAACGCCAACACGCTCCAAAAATTAAGCCAACACTAGAATGTCAACACGTTCCTAGAATTATGCCAAGACGCTCCAAACAATTATGGCAAGACAAGAATACCAACACGCTTTAAAAATTATGTCAAGACAAAAACGCCAACCCATTTCAAAAATCATGGCAAGAAATTCACTTTCCACTGAAGGAACCTCTCACTGGACCAAACAGAAGCTCGTGCACTCAATAAAATGGTCGTGTTCGTATTCTGCTAGTTCCATTTTCTCTTATAATGCGTGGTTTTTTGAGGGAGGGTATGATAATTAACGCAGAGGTTGTGCTATTTTATTACTTAACTAAATCTTGAATTATTTGTTATCAAATCTTATATTAAATGACTTTATTGGAAAGGATTGTGATTGTGCTTTCCAATCAAAATATTGTTATTGGTCTGTAGTGTTTGTATTGGTCTGTACTATTGATATGATTACATGGTATCTATGTATACAGGTCAGAAAAATATCGGTATCGATTTGGTCTGTATTTGTTTTTTATTGAATCCGTATACTGATCTATAATGAGGTTTTGGTATGCGTCATAATTTGGTAGAAGTAAGTCCTGTGCAATGAGAGGTAATTATGGTAGTATGGGTGCTATACTAGAGTGTAACTGTACCTGTGTAACCTTTGAGGACGTTCATTTTCCAGTTGGGTTCATTTTAATGGCTCAGAAAACGATATAATTTTGTATTGTTTTAGTATTTCAATTTTTAAAAAAAATCTCAAAAGCCTTGTTAGAACTTGTATATAAATTAAAGATGTTTACAAATTAAATTCAATTGCCTATTCTGTCATGTATGAAATTTGTAGTATAATTTAGACACTTAGTGTATTTTAAATGTAAGTCACGTATGTGTTGTATTCGTATAATTATTAAGTTCTATGTGCCTGGTTTTATTCACTCTTACAGTAGATTCTTTATTTGTTGACATTAAAAATTTTCTAATAATTTTCCCCTATTTTCTCGTATCCCACATTTTTGGCTTCTACTGTATGCATGAACGAATTCTCTTGCATGTGTTTGTTGATAATTTTTTTTAATATACGCCATTTCTGCATAGGTTTTGCTTTTCCCTTCGCATAAATCTAACTAAACTCTGTAGTCTACCCGAATTAATAAATGATATTCACGGAATACAGTTGTGCCTGAAACTATTCATGAAACCCTTATGCAGTTGTTCCTTGGATGCTTTGCTCGTAGCTAAGTTAGTGGTCGACTTCTACCTCATCTTGTGTGCTGGAGGAGGTCGTGTCGTGGGAGGTGTGCAGTCCTTTTAACAGCTCTGCTCTCTCTTTTCTTTCACATGAATATTATAGTGGTTGATTTCAGTACAACTGAATGCAGGTGAATGTATGAACAGGAAGGAGTGGAACAATTTACTCAAGTGACTTAACGTCTGTGATCTATTATTTATTATGGAGGTAAGAGAAAAGTCGATACGAGATGATCCTCAAAGCACCAGATCGAGCTTTCACCGTGACTAACTGTTTCTGCCTGAAGGAGATGTACGTGATTTCTTTGAAAACAGAAACACTCAAGTCGTTCCATGCAACTGGTGGACCAGTGTCTACAGTGCTCAACTTCCCTCAGTAAATGCAGTGCTAGTTTTCATCTTGGTGTCTTTAAGAAAACTTTATTCCTTTTTCATGTTTTTGTTAGCTAAGAGTCTATTAATCAAACTCGAACAGAATCAAATCAAACAAATTCAACTTCAAGAACGCTTGCTCAAGGCAAATACTCCTGTCCAGCTTGCATTCAGACGACCTGATGATTGGAGTTCCACGACTGTAAACGGGTGTCAACCAGCTTGGAAAACGCAATTGCGAAGCAATATTTCGATTTGATGCACACATTATTTCTGAAAATCTATTGTGAGTTCTCCAAAATTGGAAAACTGGATTATTTCATTTCTGAAAGTGCACTTGTATCTGTCATTTTATGGTTTCTGAGTGAGTGCAATTTAAATTAAAATGTAAGTATGAAGGCTGTACTTGTCAGACAGTTGCTATTTATGATTAAATTGATTTTTTTGTAAATATAGTATCCCATGACATTTGGAAATGTATAATAATGCTCAGTAATACATCAACGATCTTGTTGAATTTACTAAATAGGTAGAGAGTCCGGTTCTTATCTGGACTCTTCTTAAGGCAAATTTGAAGCTAAATGAGTGGCTACAATAACTGTCTATTCAGAAGAAAAAGATTAATATCATTTAACTATTCGCTCATTTACTCCTCATAGAACTCTACATGAAAAAGATTCAAAGACAGCGCAATGAACGATAGCTTCAGATATTTTAATACCGTCTCCTTGAAGTGTACGAGTTTTGTTGCGAATATCTGAATATTTCAGTAGTACGACCAAAGCGTGCTCATGAAAGAGAGTATGTATTTCCGTGAGTGCAGCTAATTTCAGTCGTAAACAATTTTTATGAGCGGAACGCTTAGTTTAATTTTTTTATATCATCAACATCTCCGCTGAATGAAGTGTTCACATCTCCAAGTGCCTTCCTTTATGCTCTGCATTTCTGATCTAGTGAAATGTTTCCTACATTTTTATCACCTACATTATTATACAGTTCGGGTAACTGCGTAGATTCTTGGCAGATTTCACTAGTAATAAAATAAAAAGTAATAACACTACTTTCTCTTCTGTATGCTCATTTAACGATGTTTTTAACTTGTAATTGGAAATTTAAAGTTTTTGCCCTTTTTTTATCCATTCGATGCATGCTCATTGAAAAGCGTGTGTATGTTTATTCAAACACCTGAAGTACAATTAAACCTGTATTACGAGGATAACTAAATTCGTAATTACTTAAATTAAAAGAAAATTACAGGGGCATAACTTGAGCCTCTGCTAAGCTAGATGGTCTTCACGGCGAAATTCCGGAAGATTTATCTACGAGTGGCAAATTTTTGGTCTCAATTACAGCCATGGTAAGAAACAGCATAACATCTCAAAGAAATTAAATGAAAAATTGAGAGGAATAAAAAACAAAATATGAAGACTCTCGCATGACGTCTGTTGCACGGTACGCTGGCTTCTCCATTGTAAAGTGACAAGTTCTTACGAGAAGCTGATGGACAACCTCCATGAATGCATCTTTTTAAGGGACCTAAAACTAGAATGATTGCTGAGTATATATGAACAATTGTTCGGTGAAACTAGTATTTTAGAATAAGTGTGATCATAGTACGCTTTATTATTAAACCAGCTTAAAAGTTAATCATGGATATCACTTGAACACGTTGCATGTGAAGTTCTTTACGTGATCGTCGCAAGGCTTTACATTGTTTCAAAACACACACGCGTGTCCGTGTACGCCTCACTGATTTCAGTAAAGTAATTCTGAACTGCAAGAGAGCGTTTCAGCGAGCGAAAGTTTCAAATATGTTCATGTCCCCTAACTTTAATATTGAGGAAAGTTTCGGTGAAAGTTGAAAAAACAGATTCCCAACACACATTGGAAGTTGTTAATTGATTAGATTAGTATCGATTAAATTTTACTTTCCCATATCTAACGGAAGATTTCGGGGTTTCAGAGTTTGACTAGCGCTGCGTTCTTGGTCCCTCAAAAGGTGTAGAACATTGCATCTTAATGGCAGGAGTGAAATGAAATTCTTACAAACAGCTGTATGTAATCAACATAAATCGGGGTTATTGAGGGAGCCGGTCATTTTTCGTGAGCCTCACTATTTTTAACGGGTTTCTGGGCTCGTAATTCTCTAATTCATGACTGAATACCAGTGCTGTTTGAGTGTAAAACAGTATTTCACGACACACACGTTGCGTAGGTGGAGATAACATATGAGGGAAAGCAGGCTAGAAATAAACACTTGGAAATGTTACATTAACAAAGTGATAGAAAAATAAGTACAGGTCTTACATCCATGGCTCAAGTATCGCGACTTGTGTTGTTTAAGTCTGCACGTATTTTGACAGTGGCGTTTGTGGTTTCTGTGATTTTTTCGGTCTTACGTAATGCTGTCCCCGACCTTGAGGTTCTACGAAGTTATGTGACTTCAGGACCTTCCAGGTCCCCTAATGTGAGCCCGTATGGTCACAGGAGAGGGGTAGGAATTTACGACCTTGCGTCCTGTGTTCTCGAACGTTCGCTGGGATCTCAGAACACGTCTGGTTTCTGGCGTCTGTTCTTTTATGTGTTTGTTGTATTCAGTGATAATCACTAATTACATTAAATGTATTTAAATACAAATTACATTGTTCAAATGTATTTAAATACTAATTATTAGATACATTTTTCAAATGCATTTGAATACTAAATACATGAAATGTATTTAAATACTTTAGCAAATACTTCTCTCCTACAACTAAATTTAAATATTGCAGAATCAAGATTGAGAGTACTGAATAGACGTTAAGATATAATTCATTTAGAATTATAATATTGGCGTTGCTTTAAAGTGTACGTGCACTGTACTGTCGTACGAGAAACTAGCTTCACTATCATTAAAATGCGACTAGAATTTAAAGCAGCGTCTAAAAATTGTCTAAAAATTTGGTTAAACCCCTACAGCTTATAAATCACATAGAAAAAGAGTGAAGAAAAGGTAGATAGTATAATTTTGCTCTCAATTACTATTTTTAATTAAATTTAAAAAAAAAGCATCAATGCAGCTCTGTAACATCCTACCCATATTGTCCTGCATTATTTTCATAAATAGCTGGTGTACAACGATGCACGAAAGAATTTGATCAAGTACAGTATATTTACGCAAACATAATTCAGGTACATTCCTTTGCGATGCATTCCATGAGAAGCCCCCATGCATATTTTTGGGACTAAGCGTCCTTTGGAGGGATAGATAGGAGTTCCGAGCTGCACATAAGGAGGCACGCTGATACTTTCTGTCCTCGTCAGCGTGTCTTAGAAATTTAGTATTTCTCGACTGGAATTCGATCGAGCTACATACCTCAGCGTAACAGACGCTGGTTGCGCGAGTCTGTTGTAGGTTTAATTTTTGTATGTAAGTAGACATCATTCATCTGTTTTTACCTCATCGGTAAATGAACATCCCACCTCAGAGGTAGGATGAAGGTTGCAGCCAATGTAGCGTCATGAACGACTGGTTCATCAACTTGTTGAAGGTATTTTTGAAACCTTTTTTGAATCCCTAAAAAACTGTCTGTGAGAGTGGGACACAACGTTTTAACTGCTCTGACTTCAGTTCATTGAGTTTATTCTGCACAGTAAGAAGGGTAGGTAGGAAGTGTTCGTAGAATTTTGCCTCTTTTCCTTGCAGGTGGTTAATTGCAGTAGCGATGGGTCCCAAAACACAAATATATTTATCAATGAATTCTGTTTCCGAGGTTTTCAATATTGGGAGCTCTAGTGCAGTAAAAAGTTCATTTCATCAAAAATTTAGAATAGGTGGGGTAAAATATTTCATCCCAAAATTATCTCGTAAAAACTTCCTCATACTACAAGTCTTATCTCTGTGTTTCTGTAACAGAGTTTAAGCATCATGGAGTGAATTCCATATCGTAATAGAGCTATTTCTAATCTCGCAAAACGCTTTCACTGTAAATTTTGATAGAAAGAGTGCTCGGGATTTTGAGAATTTCACGCGTACAACACGAATAGTTTTAAAATTACAGTATTCATTATTATGAGTTACACAGCATGGACCCTTGGACTTACATTAAAATATTCGCCATGAATTATTCCCGTGACCATTAGAAAAAAGTCGTTAAGTATTAAAAATTCAATGTTTAAAATAAAAAGATGTATCCATACAGAGTTGCTAACTTACCAAAGAATTATGTAACTTAGAATAGTAGAATAAAAGATCTTGCGTACCTTAAAATGAGTGTAAAAATTTCTTGTACTGTTCATGACGGCTGAGATCGTTTAGCCACACAGCATGCACTCACATTTGCACCACTACGTATTTTGACACTAGATTAGATTGACACAACACTAGATTGACTTTTTATTTTAAAATATTTTCCATCAAAAATAGGGTGCACACCACACAAAACAGACCACTCCAGGTGAGGTTTTGTGAGCGTCCAATTGGCTAAGCTCACGAAGAGAGATTTGTACTTTACTCTATTGTTCAAATGCAATTAATTATGTTGACGAAGACAGTCAGTATGAGCTTTTCCTTACATTTTCACTGTATAAAGGGGAGAATTTTTTTAAAATTTTAAAATCTCTGTATCAATATCATCAACATCCACTAGACTCGTAGATTTAGTCTGAGTTAAAATTACCGACAGGATTTGATGGACAAGTGAAATTCAAATTGGGAAGACCAGCTCACAAGTAAGACCAAATGTTTCCTGAGACATATTTGAAGTAATATTTTAGTCGAGTTTTGAAGTTAAATTTATCTCTGTGGTCTTCGCGAATGAATTAAATTCATTTTTAGTCTTGAATTTTCTGTTTTGACTTTTCTACTTTCCTGAAGTGTCTAGTGTTTTGATTTACACATATTTGAAGTAGTTCAGGCTACATTAGTGTAGACAGGTAAAATATTATGCAGCTTCATGGTGGTAGTGCTTTGAAGAGCATTTAAAAGGTTGTAAGCATGATTGGGTTTACGAAAATTTCAAACCATACGAAATATAGTTAATCTGTGGAAATTCATGTGTTTAATCCAGTACCGGTTGTGTTGTGTCGTGTGTTTGACCCTACCGAGTGAATAACAGAAGAGTTGTAATCATGTCTCCTATATAAATTAAAAACTTGTCCCATAATTGGGAATAATGACTCAAGTAACAACTGTTGCTAATTTTTTAGTGACTATCTCGGGATTCCCTGGTGAGCACTAATTTATAAAGAGATGCTAGCGAATGCGGACACTACTGGACGGGAGTCAGTGCCACTCCAGAAGATTTAGAAGACCGGGAAGATGATTATAATCAGATAATATGTGTGCAACCACCTTGTTAGGTCAGTATTTTAACTGTTGCAACCAAATGAAATATTGAAGAATGAAGTAGGGAGACAATTTTATCGGATGATATAAATTCATAACCTAGTTCTCGGTTTTTATTGAGTTTCTATTCTGCATGAACGAATTGTGTGCGTAAATAACAAAGCTTCTTAATGTTGCAGCTCAAAATTATACGAATAATCAGCAACAATCAGAAATCATATAATTTTGTTCAAAATGATGTAAATAATCAGTGATAACAAGCCTACAATGCTGTTCAAAATGGCATGAAACATTTGCAATAGCATGCAGAATATGGTTCAACCTTTATCACAATTCAGTTTTTAAATATCTTGAACGTACCTAATACAGTAAACTATTCCTACTTTTGAGTGCTGAGTCGCATCCTGTCGTGGCTTGGATTTATAATACAAAAAAAATTGCGTGAAGAAAAGGTCAAGTATACTAGGTACGTTTACATCAATTTTATCGATCCCTGATTTAAGTAGGAAAATGTTTCTATTCGGCCTCTCCAATCTAAGCAAGTAAGAGAGAATGTTTCGATGTAGACGGTTAACCTTCACTTGAAAGGCTTAAATTTTCAAATGGTTTCAGGCCGACGTGTTCGTGGTGAATGCAATGACGTAACTTTGATAAGCGTCTAGGACATTTAAATTTTACTTCAGGAATCTTGTCAAGCTCGTTAGTCACATAGAAACAAAGTACGCCTTTTCAGGTGGCACAATGTTTAGTTAAGATGATAGATTGAATAAAATTTTAATTCTGTTACTTTAGAGAATTAGAAAATGCCAGGTGTGCTGTCCTCATGGTCAAAAGTGGCTAGGAATGCAGAGCCAATCTCAGGATTTCGCATGAACACGCGTGCTGCAAGATCAGCGAGTGTTCAGGGAGTGTCGAAGGGATCTTTTGGGAGATGTACCGGGCCTCTTAGGCCGTTGTATCGGCGTAGTTTGTTGCAAGGATTTTCATTATGGATGCTTTCTTACTGATGAGTTCGATGAAAACTAATACTTTTCTACAAAAAATTATATTTCTTTATAGCATGTTTAATTCGAAGAGCAAGTCTCCCAGGCGTCTTAAGACTGTGTTTTGTGAATGAAAATATACATTTTGATCTCTAAAACAGCTACACTACGTTTGTATGTATAAAAATTTTAATTTTAAGAAACCGATTTGAAACTAGTCGTTCATACACCAGTGAGATCCAGCTGTTCCATGTCTAAATACTTTATGGAGCGTGCGACTGCATTTTGCGGTGAATACAGGCGAGGGAAGGCTTAGGCCAGTTTCAAAAATTATTTAGCTTATTGTGGATGTCAACATAAGAGTGGAGTGTGAAGACGAGCGGTTAACCTGTAAACGCCGGTATTCGCATTCGCACATGCAAAAGAAATATCAATTGTCTTGCAGATTGGGAAGCAAAGTTGGCACGAAGCACCCACTATTTAACTAGCTATAGGCTCGAAGGCAAGCAGCTGTATTTTATAAGTAATGGTTGAGTTATCAGTCTGAAAAAGTGATGGAAAATCTACATTTCGCTGGCATCGAGTTGGTCTCAAAGAGCAGAGATAATCTGTAATTGACACTATAAGCAGCTGAACTGGTATTGTGAATCGATGTGTCAGAGCTTCTCACAACATAAATATGTTGACATTGCGGATAGCTTAAATAATAGAAGAGGGAAATAAGACGTAAAATCCTAGATAATTTTACTAAAAGCAGGGTTGATGACAGTAACAGTTCTCTCGGTTTATGAAGCATTGAGTTGTCAGTGCAGCAGTTATGAACGAGGAACGAGTTTGTTAGCAATTGAAAAATGTAAACTAATTATCATAGTCGCACCTCTAACTTAATTGTGTAAAATTACAACGAAAAATGTTATAGATTCTATAATATTCATTATAGTAATATGCATGCTATAGTTTCTTTATTTTTGAAAATTGCTAACTGAATAGTGATACTCTCTCATGCGTTATTGCCTGCACGAGATTTTTTGTTTGGGAGTTTTCACGAATGCTAACGACAGTTGATGCGATTGTTTCATCGCACTCACACCGTAATTGGCTTTGTACATCCTCACCAATTGTGTCTTCGTAACTGTGGTCTATGCGGTTGCTCATTAGTTTAGCCTTCCAAACGATTCGCCCACTACGGCTGTATGGCGTATCGTCATGGCCTCTATAATCTACATATACATAAGAAGCGCTGGCATCCTACGACTGCACGAATCCGGTTGTGGGGTCTTGTGCATCCCGAAGAGTTGTTTGCTTTCACAGTAAAAGTATTAACATCAGATAAATAGAGAGAGATATATACTGAGGTCAATGTTCCTGAATTTCTATTAAAGTGTGCTAGGGCCAATCGGGTTTCATTCATGTTTTCCTAAAATTTTATTCCCTCTTTCTTTGCTGGCTCGAAAGTAAATATTCTCTAGCTGGTGACCCACCTACGCGCCTGTCGCAGTGCAGTGTACGTTGTAAGCTCTGTGAAGCTCAAGTACAGTACATTATTACATGTCTTGTGATGTGCACACATGGTACAGGTGCAGGACTAGCTTGTGCATAGGTATTCCCATCTATAGACTATTGCGACAGAAGAAATATTTGTTACTTGGAATTATTCTAGTGAATTGATATTCACACAAGACGTAAACAAGTCGAGTGTTGAGGTTAGTGAAGTGTTACTGAGCGTTTGTTTTTTTACCGGAAATACATAGCTGAAAATTGTCAGTGTATATATCGACGGCTCGGGTGGGATGAGCTTTCTGCCTCGTTGTTGCGTGTTCTAGGACAAGGATTTGACAATATTTTGTTGGGTAAGCATCCACAAGGATGATAAGACAAGAGCACGGCCTGTATTAGGAATCCGATATGCAGGGTGAATCTCTTCTGTCGTGACTGCGGAGCTCCCAATGCAAGAGATAAAACTTCACTGTTTCTTGTTCCTAATTCTCATTTCAGTATAGCAAACTTCCATTTTAACCTTCGTCAGTGGCGTTGTACAACTCTGAGATTAGTAATATTTTTCGTATTTTATTTCACAGTCTTGGGAACAATATTCTATCCTTTTTATCAATCACTTAACGCATCAACTTGTTATCAGAAATAGTCATCGTTTTTTATGAAGCATGTCTGGTTTATCCTTTTTGCACTTTTCTGGAATAATTTTTCCTTCACCAACCTAGTCCGCAACTTTCCAAGTGTTTAGCTCAACTCTTCGTCTAAAATCATACACATTTTCACGCCCAGTTATTTTACAACAGAGAACTACTGCTATTTTTTAAGTGTCTCGATTCACCTCATAATTGAATATATATATATATATATATATATATATATATATATATATATATATATATATATATATATATATATATATATATATATATATCCCAAAGTCAACATCTCCACCAAGAAATCTCATCAGTTGAAGAAATCAACTTACAGCCAACAGCAGAGCGAACGAAGCAGAAATCAGGCATCCTGTCTGCGAACAGAATGGGGGCTCAAACAACCCACGCACTAACAAGAAGTGCACGTGCTCCAACTCTATACGTCCCGGCGCCCTGCTGGCAAGACGTACGCATCGAAGAAAGAAGGTGCAACAATATAATATTCAAATGCCCAAGTACAAAGTATTAAACTCATCATGCCTTTAATGGCCTTTTCTCCTATTGGGTTCCTCGACGGTCCTTTACTCCTTCAGGTGCTCAATCCGAGTAAGATATAAGATAAAGATATTCAATGTCTGCTCGGAGATAAGAGATGTCTGAAGGTTGGGACTGAAGAGTGATGTTATAAAGATCACTACAAACTCGTCTCGCTTACTAGTACATTTTTGGCTGTACATACATAATTCATTTGTAGGTTGCCCGCTCACCAGCGTTGTGTTTCCGTCGTATGTTTGCTGGGTTGCTGCAAGCAGTGAAGACGTGCAGAGCTTATAGTGAAGGCTCAGCACCGCCGAACAGGCTCTGTTTGTTTGTCACGATCCGCCTCCTGCATTTGTGAGCTAAAATTAGTCCGGCTCTGAATATCGTTAGGCAGAATATACAATATAGGGTTTAAGTTTCGTGTTTGAGTGTAAATTCCTTTGTTTTAAACAAGATTTTGCTCAACTTAAATAGGGGTTTGCGAATGAGAAAATTTTTGTTTTCCTGAATGACTGCTGCAATTTTTGTTACTTCACTCTATTTCAATCTCGTAACTAGGTAGGGATGAAAAGTTGACTGCTTTTGGTAATAAAAGATCTAATATAATTGATCTAGAAAGCGGTACAACTTGAATCATTGCTTCTTTGAAGTTTCATGGTCATGATGTTGTGTTTCACCAGTGTAGTAATTCCATTAGGTCTTAATTTTATTTTTCCAAGTCTTTCATATATGCAGCTTGTTTATGAAAGACATCGCAGTTAAAACAGAACGCGTGCGTTGTTTTTTTAGAATAAAACGTACGGAACTCATTGATTTTTTCAATGAATCCTACTATGACACGTGTTCTTAGGAAAATTTTTGTTGTAATGCAAGGAATCCTACTTGATTATTGTTTTCATGACGTGGGTTTGGGATTATTGATTTTCATCACCTTTTAAGGGGAAGGTTTTGAAGCTTGCATATACTGATGCTGTAGGAATTATTTGACGTGCATTTAAGAAGGATTGCTGTGTCGACAAATGAACCTGCATGTTGAGAGGACCAGATGGTCGTTCAGAATGCGACCCGTACCTGTTGCAGTTGATTGGCCCTAGAACACGGAGCCTGCATAGACGTATACGGTCGTACGTCTCACATGTTACGGGCTTGGACCTTGCGCTTCAGGTGTTGGATCACACTTGCTTCATATATGCTTGTCTTGTCCATACCTCAGGGGCTCCTCCTTTCCGGGTAACTTGATACGTCGTAGATCTCATTCTTGTTTGTGCTGCGTTCTGTATATTTATGAAGTTTTTATGTTGTTACGTTCAATACTTATTTCTTAGTAAAGACTGGGTTATTTTGAGTTTTCATGTAGTTTGCAATGCTAACAAGTGCTTTCCAAGACTGGTAAGCAATCATATAAAATGTTTCGTTGAACTGATTTCTGTGTTGGTGAAGTTATGCAGCCACCCTCATATTTCCTGAGTGAACTCTGGGTATAAGAGATATTTGACTCAGAGGTGCCAGACATCGCAATCACTTTCAAAATACCATTATCAGTGAAAACTTGTTTTCTCATGTGCTTCATTGTTCCGAGTGCACTTCAACAATTCAAATGTAAATAAAATATTATTTCTTCGTTTTCCTAGGGATTAGTCAGTGCAACGATTGATCGTTTTTTATTATTTCTCATATTGAAAACTGCGAAGAAAAGTTTGGCATCGTGTTGAAATGATATTCCTAACCGTATCTCGTTCTTGTTTCCGCGGTACCGCTCGCAGTGGCTGCGCAAATTGTAGGGCGTCGAAATACAGCCAATTGTTTACTGGCTGTGTTTGGAGGAAACATCGACATCATGCTGTCATTTTAAGGTCGAAACTCTGATGTATGAGGATTGGGCTTGCGTTTCATGTGTTTGCTTGCACTTTACATCAGTTGAGAGAGCGATATTTTTGCGGACATTTTCGTTGGTGCCGCCGTTGTCTATTCCGAGTCTGAATTTGCTGCCGTGTTAGCGGAATTATGTATCAAACGTGGTATAACCTGGTAAAATAGACAAAAATATTCGACTCTTTCCCCTCAATGTGGTGGCTACGCTAGATTGAGTTGTGCCTTTTAGCGTGAGACAACGCCGAGGAGGGTGAGTGGAGGTCTCCTGAGAACTACTTCCACACGACCACCAAGTATCACGAGAGCATCGCTTTCACTCAAATGAACTGAATTTACCACCATGAAATATTATGGGGACCTATAAAATTAAGGGAAACCAGCCCCATAATCACAGCTGGTCGTAAACCTCTTGAAGAGAGTCCGTATATGTACGGACAACCGTGAGTATCTGGCACTCGAAGTGTAGTTTAACTGTCGGGAAACTGTAAATTATAACTTCTAGTGGTAATAGCACTCTCCGTAGAAAATTGAATTTGTTCTGTTCAATACATTTATTCATCTTATGGTCTTGCATGTTTCATGTCTTCTACATTCCTAGAAAATATTAAATTGTCAAAATATTGTATAAATTAGAATTAGGTAATCGAAGGCTTAGATGAACTTGCCAGCATCAAAATTCAAGGGTTTTTGCATGGAATTCAATAGAAACGACATCTCCCATCTCTGTTGTCAACATGTTTGCTTTTGATAGATTCTTAGACCTATACAGATTTGCCTAGAGGAACAGCTACTCCTCCGTCTACTTAATATCTGCAAAAACTGAATGTAACTGTGAAGCATTTACGTGATAACCTTCTGACATCAATAATAATTTTTACCTTCATTTTTCTTTCTTCTCAAGGAAACTCTTCTACGTGTAGTTATACACAAGTACGTTCTGAACAAACGGAATGTATAATGGCCGAGAGATTTTGTAAATGTATTTTCGTTTTCTAGTATCGGGTGAAAACGTGGACTTGACAGTAGTTAAAATACTGCATTACTCCACAGCATGCTTCATCTAAGCTCTCGCAAAAATAACAAAATGTCTCGTAATGGCTACTTTCTAAGTGGTAATATGGCATCAATGTTAATTAGGATACAAGTGTCTAACAAGACTGTGTTAAAGGACGTCTTAAAATACGTCAACATTTATAATTTAAATCGAAATTCATTCAGCATTCAACATGCGTGAGTATGAAAATATCGAACCGACTGCATTTTCTTGGCCTGAAAGTCATTTAAAAGGTTATCAACAGTCGATCAAAATCAGTTCTTCAAATATCCAATTATTTCCTTTGATAACTCCAGTCATTCGACGGTGTTAAATTTTTTTTAGAAACATAGCGCGCTAAAACAGCGAAGAAGTCGTAATACAAATAATGATAGGGCTATATTTTATTTATACGCTCACAGTAGAGAAAGTTCAAATCATTTTAATCGTAGGCCAAATCTGATTTTTTGTTGTTTTGCTAGTCTTTGGGCGACTATTCATCCATATAGCAGACCTGATCTGCTGCCGCCCATCTGCGCTCCTCCAATTAAGGAGACTCGGAATCCTCTCGTGCTTTCCCCTCCTGCACTCGACAAACGTCAGTCTTTCCTCCCTCTTATCGGTTCAAATGGATCTCATGCTCCCAATTCTCTGTCATTAGCTCAGATCTCCGCAAAATTACGAACAGGCAAGGCTCGTGCTGGCCTCTCGTTACTTTACTGAAGAAATCGAGTCTGCAGTTCGACGGATCCTTGCTTGTGTCATGTGGTGTTGAGGCAACAGCCAGATTTTCTTTAAGATCTCTTTTAATGCTTTGATGCTCTGATTTTGATGGATGTTTGCGTTTCTTTCAACACCTCTGAATACCAGAAACTAGAATAAATATATTTCCAGGAACACTAAATTTCAGTCACTTTTGTTTACGTGTTCACGAGTATTTGATGCTGAAGTGCTTCTGAAACATGCATCAGACTCCTGCGTGAAATGTAAGCATGTATGTAAGACATTAATCAAAAGTTTTGCGTAAATAATTTTTTTATCAAAAAGTGGCGTCATGTATTGAAATTGATACATTTATATTGATTTCTATAACTCTTCAGTCCCAACCCTCAGACTTCTCTTAGCTCAGAGCCGATAATGAATATCTTTTCTAGACTCGAAACAGAATATCTTTTTTTATCTCGTCTTACTCGGAGTGAGTGTCTGAGAGGATAAGGTACCGTTGAGTAACACAACAGGATAAATGACACAGGGATGAGTTTCGATACATATATTAAGAAGCATCAAGGTAAAGTAATTCGGTCTCACTACAATGTGAGCCTCCTTTAATATCTCAACCACCAGTGCGTGAGCACGGGCGTAATGAATGGGCTTGGTAATGAGTACGGTGGGGAATCTTGAGTCAAGAACTTGAAGAGAACGATGAGGAGTCTTGGTGAAGATGTTGACCTTGGATGCGCTGGGTAGAGAGTCCGTCACACGGAGCGTTGCAGCCGGGGTATATAGGGTTAATGTCGTGCTTCTGATAGTAACGGAACCTAGCCTCGTCGCTGGATTCACTTCTTCTGTCCTGTTTGCTCATTGGTCATTGAACCTAGGCTCGTCGCGGTACTCGTTTGTAGTGGAGCCATGCGATTCATTAAATTTTTTTTACACAGTGATATGGAGCTTTCCTTAATTTTTAACTACGCTAGATTAGTCGTCACTGAAATCAGAAACGACATTTTCATCAAATGATCAGAATTTCGGGTAGGATTGGGATCAGTGATTACTTCTGAATAAATTAATAGAACGGAAAGTTAAAAATTTTGAAAAATATATTTCTCGATTAACCCTTAATGTACCGTGAATCAAAAATGATACAAATCGAATTTTTTACTCATAATTACAAAATTATTGATCAAACATGCTTGTACTGCAAACAATATTATTATTGATGCGTGCACAAACCGAATGATTTCAAAACGAATACAACTTAATTGACGGAGTCGATGTAAACGAGCGTCAGTACGTATTTTTTCTTTACTGTACAATAAATGCGGACATTTAAGGATTAGATATTGAAGTTTTCTATATGTACTCGTACATGCGTCTCGTAACTGTTATGTTGTAAAGCAGCTGTCCTCACTCTCCTACAAGAACCTCGGTCATGAGGCTTGTGATTTGTCTCCTTCTTTTAATTAGACCGCTGGTGGGGAGAAAAACTTGCTCGTCAGGAATGCTCACAATGCTAGCTAGCTACCAGTCTCCCTGCCTACCACAACCGTCGCTTAGACCGCCTCGTCTGCAGAGTACCGCTGTAGAATAGAATAGAATAGAATGCGGTTATAGGAACGAACCTTCTGGCCCATTCTTGGGTCGGATAATTACTTCGATAATTATTTATATGATTCTTTCATTATATGATTCTTTTTTGTGTTTTCAAAGTGCCGTTAGAATATGATGTAATTGCCATGAGGTCTTTACAGTACCGTTAAAGAGTAATACATTTTTTTAGATCATGAGAATTATTAGAAAATGATGTAATTTACAAATTGTGCAGGTTTTGTCTCATAATGGTGTTTTTTTTATGAGGTCTTAGAGCACCGTTGTTTAATGGTAAGCTTTTTAATTCTTGAGAAGACTGTTTTAGAATGTTTTTTTCCGTTTCAAAAGTAGCGATGAAGAATGATGTCATATTGTTTCTACAAATCGTAAGGTGCTTTCGTTTGGGAGCCAGTCATTATCATACGATTCACCATTCGGTAAATCTCACCTATGTTTTTTACTCACTTTATCGGACAATGTTTTTTTAATGATTTCAGTCTGCGTAAAAAACGTAAAGGCCGAACCGAATGTTCGCTATTGGTATTCTTTTCATAACTAAGATAATGTAAGACATATATATATATATATATATATATATATATATATATATATATATATATATATATGTATATACAGTGGGGGAAACGAATATTCGTAGATGTTGAAAAATTTTATCTGTTAGATTTGTGATGAACAAAAATAGGATATACCGATACTATATTTGCACACACATGCATAAACTGAGAGTATGCAAAAGAAACGAATAAATTATGGTAAATGTTCAATTTATACTTAGCTATAAATATTTGGGGGCGAAAAAGTATTCGTACAGAACAAACTTCTGATTTTAGATGACACCAAATACTCCGAGGATAAGGTTTTTGTGACTAGAACTTTCTTGTTCGTTCCACTAATTGTTATCAGTAGTAACCTTGAGATGTCGGAGTACTAGCTGGTTACTAAGAAAGCATAGAGTAGTGTCGTAATAATAGTGAGAAGCGAAGAACTAACAAATTCCGTGGAAACCTTGATTATTGAACAGTTAAAAGCTGACAGTAGTTACAGAAAGATGTCGGAGAGCCTTCGAATTCCATTTTTTACTAATGCTTGATTTATTCGATTATATAAAATATCAGGAACTGTTGAAAACAAAATTAAACCTGGCGAACCACGCAAGATTTCCCCTAAATCCTTACGAAAAATCAAACAAAGAATCGACAATAATGCAATGATCACCAGAAAGGAGTTACACGAAGATTTATTAGCTTCAGGGACTAGTGTTACACTGCAAGCTATCTGCAATGTTCATAGATATTAACTGGAGTCTTGCTCTCCTAGAAAAACTCCTTTGTTGACTAAAAGGCACAGAGATGCCCGTTTAAAATTTGTTTCTGAACATAAAAATAAACCTGATACATTCTGGGAAAATGTTCTATGGACAGATCAGTTGAAAATTGAATTGTTTTTTACGAAATTCACGTGGCCACGTGTGGAGAAGTGATGGTACAGCCTATATGCCGGAGAACACAATTCCTACAGTAAAGTTTGGAGGTCGCAACATAATGCCATGGGTGTGTTTTTCTACAAAGGGCACTGCTAATTTACAGGTGATAGATGGTAAAATGAATGCAGATATGTGCCAAAATATTTTTAAGAGTAATTTATATGATTATGTAGAAAACCTTAAACTCCGTGAAGAGTAGGTTTTACAACAGAATATCGACCATAGGCACACGGAAAAGTCTATCAAAAAATGAATTTTCAATCACAATTTACAATTATTAGAATGGCCAAGCCAGTCTTCAGGCTGGAACCCCATTGAAAATTTGTAGCGTTATTTGAAAATACCTTAATAATGAATAATATAATAAGTATTTGTTCTGTACAGATATTTTTTCACCCCTAAATATTTATAATTGTATATAAATTCAATATTTACTATAATTTATTCGTTTCTTTTGCATATTCTTAATTTTTGCATGTGAGTACAAATATATTGTCGGTATACCTCATTTTTGTTCATCATAAATTTAATAAATAATTTTTTTTAACATCTATGAATGTTTGTTTCCCCTTTCTGTAATTATTGGACATTTAGTTTTCACAGATCATTTATTTTTTTTATTTTACGTACTAGTACTATCAAAATATTAACGTTGGGAAGTACTTTTTCAATTTGCAGTTTGATTTTACTGTTTGATTAAGTGCAAAGTAAAATAGATTCTGGTTACAAAGATTGGCTTTAACTTACTAACTATTGTAGGGTGAAGGATAAAACAAAATCATATGAAATAGGAGATTCTGAAGTTTTATCCAGTATTCAATATATGTTGCCTTCATTAAACGCTTCGTTCCCTTTTGATAGTTTGTTAAGAACCCTTCGTCATGGGCAGCTATTTATAATTTAGGTTATATTAATTGTGGAACGAATAATGAAAGATGGATATGTTATCGCAGTGAAACGAGCCATACAAAATTCTCACTGACGGATTGTTAGGGAGATAACAATCCAGACAATTTTTCATAAATGGAAACAAGATGGATCCGTCCACAACATGTATAAAGGTCATTCCGGGCGCAGAAAAAGTGCAAGAAATAAACGGAATAAGAATCCACATAAGTTACAGTGCCTTCAGAAGCTTCATGCTGAAAACAAAAAATTGCAAATCACAGTTTTGCACAGCAATTCGGAATGGGCACTAATTTATGTGAAATACATAACTTTGAATTCTTCTTAAGAATCTTCCTTACTGATTCTCTTTTTAAATTTGTCGTTAAAGCTTTTTTTCTCATCTTGTTTGTGGTATGATCTCAGTGAATGATTTATCTGAGTTAACAGCAAATTCTGATTTACGGTATATGATACGTATTTCAGTGAATATCTTCTTTAAAGTAATTCAAAGCTGTTTTAATGTACATTGCCATTATCCAAATAATAAATTATCTTCGACTGCACTTTCAGTTGTATTTACACAAGGAGTGACAACTACCTCCTTAATTGTTGTTTGATATTACAGACTCATGTTTTAAAATCCGGCTCCATGAAAATGAATACGATAAATTCTTATTGAAAACTTATTTGATTTTTACTACCGTAAATCCGTTACATTCCAACTGCAATTTAGAATAAATTACTATTGATCTACCCCAATGATATAAAGTTCGAAAATTATGGCTAAATTGCACTGGTGTTAAAACTGTCGACGAATAATCAACCAATTTAGTCGATTTTTACGTGTGATTTGTGTTTTTAAGTTCCCTTTGCAGGATGCGCAGATTGGAATCATGATTAAAAATGAAAGTATTCTTTTCGTTTCATTTAGATGATGCTATTTTGTAGTCACTGAAGTTGATAGTCGTAAATCATTATTTGTTTAACTTACACACGGATAGTGTCTCAAGTTTTTTTTAACATGCACACTTGGTAACACTAATGATGTTATCAGATTGGGTTGAGAGAAGGCACTAAACTTGCAACTGATTCCCTCAATACGGCAGAACTGTATTGCTGCAGTGATATGACTTTATTCGAAATAACGGATCAGTCTTTCGTCCTTCATCATTGCTATCTCTGCAATGTTCAGACTGCTCGTAACGGGAGCGCCTAAGTTTAAACCATGCGCACATCATGTCTTTGTCGTATAGATTTATGCAACGCTCTGAAAGAACTAGTCATCACGCATATATTAAAATGCGATCTGCCGAACAGACTGGCTTGCTTCCTGTCATATTTCATTGGTTGACCACCCAATATGAATGATTTAATTGGAGGTCTCGGACTTTCATTAATTCAATGCAGCGAAATTGCCCTCAGGTCGAATCATAGAGCCGAGCGTCGGTCACCGACGACTGCCTGCGAGGAGAATGCCGGGGCGCGGGTGCGCGGCTGGCTGCCAGCGGTCCCGCATTTTGTGCCGGAATGCAATGTAGAACTCGTAATTCAGAACGCTGTTTGACGTGATCACGTGAACAGCAATGCTCGTTACAGTGGGCGCCTTGTTTTATGGAACATATTTTATTTAAAGGAGACTGTTCACGTTTCGCTATAATGACTCAAATTCTGCGTGGATATTGGTAGCATTGCTGTGCAAGAAAAGTACGAGTTTAAAAGTTTATGCGTATACAGTGTCCAACAAAAGTTTAAGATACGTTGTGATAAGCACAAATTTAATTAGTTTGTTGAGGCAGGAAAATGAAATTTGTGAAATAAATTCATTGGAAGTAGAAGAATTCTGAAATCGTGTGTGGCGATGTAGAAATTATTGCCTATTATGATTTGTTAATTAATTGATATGACGAATCATTTTCTCTCTCTCAGAATATACGTAATTCCTGGTTTCAAATGCATGGTTTTCTGCATGCTGCTTCTCTTACGTTATTTCTAATCACTACGTGTAAATAACATTCTTAAACAAACGGAAAGAAAACGTGACATGATCGCCTCCGGAGGGCCCTAAATTTCCACGTGAAATAATTAAATGGTTACTATTCTTATTTGATGGCAGACGTGAGAAAGGATAGTAGATGCACACAGAAAGATTAACATGCTTTATTCTAGTATTCACGAAAATGAATAAGGGCAGCAGTGTACCGTATTCTGGTAGATGAACCACAAAATATTATGAAACAGATTAATCGCATTCCTAACTGCTGAATACGGCACTGAACAATCAGAATTTAATGAAAATTTTCACATTGAAATACGAGGATTTTTCCCAATCGCTAATTTCATTTACCTTGAAATGGCATCAACCTTAGGATATGACAATTTAACACTTGCAAATAACACCTTAAATAATTCCTGCTATTTTTCTTCCCATTACGGCACCATTAAATTTCGTTGAATTTCCCACATCAATTGTCTACTTTGATTCACTGGAGCATGTCTTCCCTCTTCTATGAGACACCTAGGTGCTGCAGCAATGTACAATTAAGAATTCCCTCAACGCGCGCATCTTAGTGTACGTATAAGATTTATTTCTGCCCGACAGCATGATAGTTTGAATTCAATTCACTTTAATTTAATTTGTTATTTGCCCTACACATCTTGTAGGCGTCAAATTTACTCTACGTGGCTACAAACAGGTTACGTAGTTTCCCTCGCAAAGTCTAACTCCAAAATCCCCCGTCTCTCTCAGCGTCCCTAACGTTTTATACAAGCATAATCCGCCCTCAGCTTCTTCTTTTTCCTTTTCTTTTACTTTTTCCCGTGGAGCGTTATATTCAGCGTTATGCGGTCCCTTCTATGAGCTCGGTTTATCAATTGTTTACATTCTTTCCCTGGTGCTACGTGCGCGCCACTACCCACGTGTCACCGTGTGACACATTCACATGAGACACATACACATGACCACACGTATGTATCATAACACGTGAATGAAAAACAAAAACAAAAAATTTATATAGTTTAACTGCAAGGACTGAAGATGCATTATTGAAAATAAACTTCGATTTTAATTTCAGATACTTTCAAATGTTATAGAAGCTGTGAAATGTTCTACAAACGGCACTCTACGGGTATTTAACAGAGAAACCAGAAATTTCATCATTACTAGTTATATAACAGCTGTGTAAACACTGCAATTATGAAAGAAATCAAATCAGTATAGATCTTCAGGAACACATTATTCTACTTCATGAAAATGGTATTGCATGAAGGAAAATTTCTGATAACGTACAGTACGTTTAACTTTAGTTGGCAGTGTTATATGCTGATGAAAATCTTGCAAGTCCACACTACCTAAGATAGGAAGAACTGGCTTAAAAATTTATTAAATATAAGTAAATAACCACGAAGTACCCTGGGAGACCTTCAAATAAATATGGAGACAATTGGTAGTACAGATGCGATTAGTTGTATGTTTTCTCTGGCTCACCAAGGAAAACTACTTTTTAAAGCGACTCACGTTAAAGCTTGTTTGCATTCGCAAAAGGACTTACAAATGTTTGAAAAGGTTTTTTGGAACACATACTTTAGTCAGACGAAACTGAAATTGATATTTGGTTGAGAAATTCCACTACAAAACTTCGAGAAAGAAAAACAAAGCATACGTGTCAAAAATACGAGGCACGTACATGTCTACTCTCAAATTTGGCAACGGTTCCTTCATGTTGTGGACTTGTTTTTATTCATCAGGTAACGAAGGGATAAAATTAGTTGAAGGTAAAATAAGCCGCGTAAAATACGCAGAAACTTTCCCGAATGATCTAGCAAGCGCAATTTCACTAAGTTTAAGACCAAGTTAGATTTTTCATCATCACGTCGTTCTAAGCCATACCGTAAAACCAATAAAGAATTGGTTAGTTCAGAACAGGATTGAAGTTTTGGATCAATATAGTTTCTTCAACCGCTTCTTGAACCGAATTTTTTAATCTTTAACCGGTCAAAATTTATGGAACGAACTGAAACAAAGCGTAATTAAAAGAAATACTACTAACTTGAATAACCTGATGGAAATTAACGAAGAAAAAATAGTATAAAATTTGTTGATGCACCTGTAACAAGTTTGTGGAAGAGTTGTTTACAATAAGTGATTGACAAAGTATGTAATAGTAATGTGTTAAGGAAATGTGTTCTTATCCTAAGCTTTTGCAATAAACTTTTTACATTTTTGCTTTACTTTTGTTTTTGCCCAGGATATCAAATTTTGATAGTTGCATTGAATTCATTACTCTTTACTTCATTAGCATAGAACTTCATAATCTGACATCAACCATAAATTTAAGTTTGTGTGTTCTATGATGGATCCTAAACTTTTGGGTGACATCGTTAGTCAACAATCGGCAGCTTTAATTCAAGTTTGTTTGCCACCTGATTACGTACAGTTGTATTTGAATCTGTGGAACAAGCAAGTCAACCGTTCAGTAGATTGGTTTTCAGCCTCATCTTCTTGTCTTTGTTTATATTTTCTAGCGAGAGATGGAGTATTATCATGTATGAATATCAGTTTTCTTTAATACTCTGACTGTAGATGATTTCTAAGAACTTGATGAAAGGCAGATCTGTTGTCAGTTGCACTTCTGGCACCCTAAAAGGGCCACCAACCAGTTCTTCACCAGCCATTCGTAGGCAGATATGCATCGCCACCTGACACGTCAGGTTAAGAGAACATGGGCCGTCTTTCACAGACCTTTGGCTCTACAGTTCGCTCAGTAAAGGGTTGATTGACATTCGTCTGTGAAAATACGATTTCAAAGCACGTTGTCAGTTTTGCGTTGTCGCACACATTGACACCTTGATTATTCGGTTCTGTTAATTTATTCTGATTATTCACCATTGACTTCTTGATTATTCTGCTAATTGAGGAGTATAGTGTACATATTGTTCGGTATAGAATGTATCTTATACAGGGAGTCCTCGGGCAACGAACGAGTTCCGTTCTTACGGACGTTCGTAAGCCGGTTTAGTACGTAAGTCGAAACTTAGGCCTGTACGTCCCAAAAATATGGACTTACGTACGTAAATTATACTAAATAATGATAAGAACAGGTACATAAATATAATATAAACAAAATATAGTGACGAATCTTTAACATGTTTGAGAATTCATTCTTTGTCTTTTACGATCGTACCGACCGTCGAGCGGCTCATGTTCAAAGCTTTACCAATGATCGTAGGCGTTTTTCCCTCTCCAGAGCGCTTAATAATATCCAATTTAGGTTCTATAGTGGCTTTCATTTCCTTCGATGCACTACTAGCACTTGCATTAGCTTTACGTTTGGGAGCCATGATTAATGTTCAAACAAGGGTGAAAGCGGGAAAAAAACTACGGAGTACGGAGATGGCAACGAAAGCTGCAATCCAATATGGTGTACTGAGTGAATATCTTTCTCCCTTATGCGTCGCGTTACCATGTAGTCAGCCGTGCTGTCAAAAGAACTATTAGTAAGCTTGATTCGCAAGTTACGAACGGATCGCCATAGAGCCGAACATGAATTAATCGGATTAATGGGTGCTCGTTCGTAACGGCGAGTTGCCGAAAGTTGTAATGCCTTAAACCGGGGACTTCCTGTACAAGAAAATGCCGTATAAATACTGCATATGTACATACTGTGGTGCGCAAAATTATTCGACTCATTACAAAATTACGTGATTCTCTACTAACACCTAATTTTTATCGCTATAAATGAGCTGAAACATTGTCGTTAGTCTATCTTACAATTATGTAGAAGGATTTTGCTTAATTACGCTGTCTTCATTATTTATTGGACAAAAACTAAAATTCGACAATATAAAAGTGTTTGATACATTCATTTAATACTTAGCAGGATACTTTTTGGTTTATTTTATACCCAGTTTGTATGTATTGTTTCTTTGTCAGTATTTGTATTGTTTTTTGAGTGTCCTACGATTCTGGTGTGTCTTCCACTGTTGCTTTTTGTGACTTTTATTGTTTTTTAAAAATATTCCACAAAATCTCGTTTGGATTAAGTTCGGATGATTCAGTAAAAAATTTGAAACTTTCAATATTGTTGTCCTCATACCGCTTTTTTGTTAGCTTTACTGTATATTTTGGGTTGTTATCTTGTATAAACGTCGAGTTGTCATCAAATGTGAACATTACTAGTATGGTATTTAGCACGCTCGACTAAAAAGTGCAATTTGTAACGAAATGAAAGGAAAAGACACGAAACTATTTCCGTCAAGTACACATTAAATGTACTGTAGATTGGAGTTTTTAGTCGTTACGGTAACATCTTGTGATAAAAGTTGATGTTCCCAGCGACTGTCCCGTCCTACGTATTGCAACTTGAAGGAAAGGCTCGAAGGGGCGCGTCGATGATAAAGATCTATTTCCACCCAGAGTTCCTGCGTCGGAGTAGGAATCCACTTGATTCTCGTCAACAGACGATATACCAGAACAAAAGATTTATTCAGAGAATTTTGATTTCCTAGTTCCGTGTTCGAAATTATCAGTTAACTGAATAATTTTTATCTCCAAGAACTTCACGGCCCTAAGTTTACTTACTCAACACAACGGCTTAGGACAATTTCATCAAGCTATTGATTACCTTGGGGAAAAGAAGGATATTTTTTACACACGGGTTGAACCTGTCAAAATTCAAACTATGTGTACATAGAAATTTATCAATAATCTGTGAAAAATTTGTGTCCTTATACACCTGATTGACCGACTGGTGAGGGTACCCGCTTGCTATGCGGGAAGCCCCGGGTTCGATCCCGTAGCTGCCACGGTCTGTTTGTGCCTGACCATCGGCAGCTAGAAATATCCAACAGTTGCTACGCCGGATGCTTAGCGTAAGCCACCTCCACCATGCTCATCGTAAGCCACGAGGCTCCACATCAAGTTGTGGCTCAGAGGACGGATCTCATTTTAAGCATCACTTCTACTCTTGAGATCGTATCGATAAGCACCATCACTACTCATAAGATGTTGACATTAAGAATTTATAACCTAATGTATATGTAGTGCATACTTTATTCGAAATAAAATTTATTCATAGGGAAATGTGTGTATGAAAAGTATTTTCGAATACCTATTTGCATTATAGCTATGCGCCCACTATGCAATTAATTCGTTTTTTGCTGAGGGTTTCCATACCAGCTTAGAAGCTTGAAATTAGTTATAAAAACCTGTCGTAAACTTTCAGAGCTATCACTTACTGTTTGAAAAACTTAACTGGTTTACTTCAACGACTAAAATATTAACGTACATACAGGGGTTAGACAAAAATATCGAAACACCTTGTGAAATGTATGTTTGAAAAAAATGTTATTTTTTCTAGTGAAATGTTTAGGTGGTAGTGTAGTTTTCGCTTACTGATATAATGCCGTAAATACGCTGCACAGTTCAGTCATTGTTGGAGCACTGTTCTGTAAAATTGTAATTGCATGATGCCAGAGTTAACAGATTTCGAACGTGGGTAAATTGTTGGAATGCGCATGTGGGTGCTTCCATAAGCAAGGTAGTCAAGGTGTTTAGTGTTTTCAGAGTTATTGTTTCGAAGATTTATTCCACATTTTTAAAATGTGGAAAAACATCTTCCACTAAATCACATCGCGGACTATAGTGTGTTGAGCGATCGTGAGAGACGATTATTAAGGAGGATTGTGACGAAAAATAAGAAGACCATAGCTGCTAAAGTTATTGCTGAAATGAATGTCGTACTCACAAACCTTACGAGTGTCAAAACAAAAAGAGAGCTCTAGAGGCATGGTATTTCTGGCCGAATTGCAATTCAAAAGGCATTCGTTAGTGATGATAATGCCCGTAACAGGAGAAAGTGGTGTTTAATTCATATAGCGCCTGTTCTCGTTAGTCCATCTTGATGATGTGATGTTCCTGAGAGATATCGCTAGATACAGTGAAATCAGCAACGTTTGGGTGTAGGTGCGTTGTGGGTTTGATATGTCTTATTAATTTTTCTTCTTCTTTTCCCCCCCCAGAGGAACGGATTCAGTGCGGTTTTTTGCACGAGTGTCTATGTTTCTGCACCTTTTTTCACTAAGCGTCATTTCGTCTTTTCAAGATACCGTGGCTGCGGTGGTTAAACCATGAATATAATAATAATAATTTCAAGACTTCTATATTAGGTTTCCTCTCCTATATTAGGTTTCCTCTCCTATATTAGGTTTCCTCTCCTATATTAGGTTTCCTCTCTCGGGTTGGGTCAGTCGAAAGTCTTACTTTTATTTCGATCCTTACATTGCCGCTGGAATTGAATCTTTACCAAGCTTCACTTTCATGATCGCATTATCAAAGAAAACAAAAGATTTCGTCTGTTCGAGAAAAGTATTATCATATTAAAATTTTCTATGCCTAAAATATCGTTCATTCACCCGTTCTCTCTCTCAATCTTTCTCATTAGGGAAGCCTGTTCTATCTCCGAACGAGTTTCTGCATAACTATCTATGTCTGTTTAGTCTTTGTTCTCCTTGAGATGCTAATTGCAATCTTAGAGACACGCTGTAAGTTGCGAAGGGGTGGCAAGTAAATCGTATGCAGTTAACAAACTTTCGTCTGAAATGACAGGATGCCACTCGAGCAGAAACATGATTTGCAGTTAGTGTCGCGCTTGCAAGTTCTAGATAACGGCATCGACTTGTGCCATGTCATATTACGTATGGTAATCACCTATACTCCCATTTTTAATGCTAAATTTAAAATGCAATCGTAAACGACGACTGCCCTGTATGCAACCATTAAAGAGATGCGATCTAAATTATAATGACCCAGTATCTCTGAGCATTTAAGCCACCCGTCTGAATTGCAGCGATGTTCCAGCCAAATCTTCCCCTATAATACAATAATTTGATTCTCCAGCCCAGTAAAAGCGGTGCTCAAATTACGACGCTTTAATTACGCTTCAACGCTACAGGGGTCTTCCTTGGAGCTACGAGAATCCTAACTGAAGTCACTTTAATGTTTTGGATGTCAGAAATGTTTTGTTTGCAAGATAAATTGAAGACTGAAATATCCATGAGAATTGCGAGAGAAACTCATTTGAAGTGGCGTGCGTGTTAGATAAAGCTATGTGATTGAGGGAACAGGAAGATAAAAACTTGTGTAGAAATCCTTTTTAACTCAGATTATTTATTTTTCAATTTTGCAGCTCTTAAATTTATCGTTACAATCAGTATGATCCAAACAACGCTGATCTAACGAGAGCTTAAGTGCTAACCGTAATTTTAGTCCTGACGTTCGGAGGCGTAATTATTAAGCTAATGAAAATATTCTTCTCAAAGTTGAAGAACGTAATAGGAAATGTTTTTCTCGATGAAGACGTGGGATGTATTTTCGTCTTACATGCCGAATGCTTGTTCTGGTAAGTTTATACATTAACTTCATGACATAGATATTAACAAGGCAATCCAAGTACGAGTTCCAAATATTCAAAAATGTGATTAAATAACCTTGAAACATTAAGGCTTTTATGCTGAAGTTATCGAAATACTGTAGTATTAAAATTAAGCGCTTTTAAGTAGAATGTTACTGCTGGAATGGAACGATGTGTTTCAGGTGAGTGTTTGAAAGCAGTTCACCATTAATTTGAAAATAACAGAATACGACCACAGGAATAAACTGAGAGGCCCATTCTTGGCTTACCACCCGAGTCCCATGATGTCAGAAACTGATCACGATAAGGCTTCAGATTAGGCGTAAAATAGGAGGGATAAGATATGTAAAAATTATTACTATTATTCCCCTTAGTGTCCGATGACCACTGGCTCTGCTACTATCCCAGCTTCTCTGGAGGTCCGAAGGGAGGAAATGAAGAAAGTCATAAAATGAAGGGAAGAAACGTAACATTAACACTATCAGTCACAGCCATCAGTCGTGCTAATAGCTTTCACATCATCAGTAACAGTAAAATTATTTTTTTCTTTTCATTATATTGACGCTATATGAAATTTTGTGTACGTCCAGAGTAGTTGCATTGCATACTATGACCTCCAATTTAGTGGGAAATCTATAAGCGTTTTAAAAGTCAAGATATCTTAAATTCACAGCTTTCGTATTGTAAATGCAGTTTATATCTTCAAAGAAGTTAGGAAAGTTCATGAGACGAGGACATTTTTTCCGAAATCTATACGTTGAGTCTTACTCAAAGTTTAAGGTTGGAGGTGCATTTTTCTTCAGACGAGGCGATACAAGCATCACTCATAGATTGTTTAAAGTCTAAATAATTCAAATGACCATCTAGGGCTTCAACACTTAAGGGAATGTTTTAGTCTATACAGTGATTTATTCAATTAACAAACAAGGTTTTTTTGGCCTTTTCATAAAAAACCTTCTGACTGGGTTAAGTAAATTTCTTCAATGAGCTGACCATTCAGAAATGCAGTAGCCACTTCTATATGATGCTGCAAATCATGCTTAGCTGCAAGAGCAAACACCACTCAAACCTTACCACAGGATTGAAAGTTTCATAATCTATTCCAAATTTTTTAGTATAACCTTGAGCAACAAGCCGAACCTTGTACGAGCAAACACTTCCATCAGGACCAGTTTTTTTTAAATCCATTTACACCTGACTGGTTTCTTATTCTTTGGACACTACAAGGGACCAGACATTGTTGGTTTTCATGAATGCCATTTCCTCTTCCATAGTTACTTTCTACAGTTTGGACTCAGGCCCATAAAGTGATTCCTTTACATTTGCAGGAACATCAAATTTATCTTGTGCCAAACACACTCATTCTCCATATTTATCAGGAGCAGCTCTGTTCGTAGTTGAACGACGGAGCTCGAACTTTCCTTCTAAGTCTTCAGGTTTTTCTTATTGAGGGGAAGAGCATGGAACACACTCAATTTCTTTTGAAAGCATCTTCTCAATTGACATACGCTGAGATTCACTGAAGATCACATTTCCACTCAGCAAGTTATTTTTAGCATTAAAATCATACTGCCTGTATCCTTTTGTTCCACTGCCATACCCTACAAAAACACGTCTTACTCCTAGAGGCAAGTTTGTCTCTTTCATCCTTGGGAACATGTGCCTAAGTCATGCAACCAAAAGTTTTGAGATACTTTTGCCCATTCAAAGCCTGATAGGAGTAAAATTCTTATGAGCAATAGCAGGGCTTCTATTTTTAACATATAAAGCAGTAGAGACAGCTTCACCCCAGAATATTTTGGCAACTGTGAGTCAGACAACATGGGTCTCACTGCTTCAAGGACTGCTTTGTTAATTCTTTCTGCAAGTCCATTTTGTTCAGGAGTCTTAGGTACAGTCTTTTGATAAACAGTTTCATTCCCCTTTCGAAATCTCTCAAAATCAGTGGACACATACTCTCCACCATTGTCAGTACGCAGGATTTTAACCTTGTGATCATAATAATTCTCAACAAAAGCTTTGAATTCTGTAAACACCCTAAAGACATCACTCGTGTTTTTGATAATGTACACTTGAGTGTATCTTGAATAATCATCAATAAAAGTCAAAATAATTGCCACCTCCCAAAGAAATGGGATTGATATGGCCACAAACATCACTAGGAATTAGCGCCAAGGGCTTATGCGCTTTCCTTTGATCTACTCTAGAAAAAGGAAGTTTATGGCTCTTGCCATCATAAAAATTTTCACAGAAAACATTATCCTTTCTTCAAGAACAATCAACATTTTTGACAAGATTATTAGCATTAAGTTTCCTAAGATTATAAAATCCTAGGTGGCAAAATCTCTTACACCACAACAGGCAATCTGAGGAGACACTCGAGCATTTTGTGGCTACATGATAGGAACAATCGTCAATAAAGCAATCCTACCTTTCAACCAGCAACTATCATTTATGATTTTTATCTACAATCTCACATGTGCTTTCATTAAAATGGGTAGCCTTACCACATTCTGCACTTTGGGCAATAGATATCAAATTGCAAGCTAGCTCTGGCACAAACAAGACCTTTTTTACATTACAATTCTTCACTTGTTTACTAGGTAGCGTTACTTCAAGATGCACTTTTCTAACTCCAACACCCTTCAAAAATCCATCATCACTAAGTTAAATTTTTACAGGATAAGTTAGATCAGAATAGGATGTAAATTGACTGATCTTGTTGCATTTATGCCGAGTAGTACCTGAGTTTACCATCCAAGAATCACAGTCAAAATCACCTACTGGAAGAGCACTAGTACACAAAGTAGATACACCTCTATATGAGCTTTGTTTACTGCACTGTTTGTTGAAAACGTTCTATTTTCTTTTCTCAACTTTTCTTCATACACTGTACATAGTGTCTTAATGCGACCATTTTTACTACACTCAAAACATTTAAGGAGCATTTTGTTCTTTTTAAAACTCGCTAGCAATTTTTCACTAGAGTCCGAAGTACTAGGACCGCCTTGTTGTTTTCTTTCTTCATTCAGAAGACGCTCAGTTACAACTTCCTACGACTGTACCTTTTCATTGGCTTTGAGAGCAGTTACCAGAGTAGAAAACCTGTCTATGAGCGATGATAGCAGACTCATGATGGCTAGCTCATCAAAAAAACCAACAACACTTTTTAGATGATCTTGCAGTTTTTGACCATTATCTAGCTTCATGTTAAACAGCTTTTTCTTCAGCCTGAGTTTGTTGGCCCACGATGTCTTCTGAAATGTGTTCTGAAGTTTCCTCCAAACTTCAACTGGTTTAGTCGTATCCCCTAGCAAGTAAGTTGACTTTGATCCGCCGCCAGCACAATCGTTGCTAAGGCTATATCTCGGTGATTCAAACTTCCTCCGAGCCGCCTCATTTACGTTCATAATATAGTTTCTGTGCCTTGAACTATGATATATCTCACAGATTTATCCTTCACAAGACACATCATGTGTACCTTCCATGCTGGATAATTTCTCTCATTAAATAGATCTATGCAACTTTTATCACTATTAGAGACTGCCATATAGTTCACATTTACTGCACTGTGTTAAGTCAACAAACGTTTCTACAGTTCTTTGTAGTCGTCACAGTTTGCTTCGAGACTCAAATATTTCACTGAAGATCTAAATTTGGAGCGTGTTTTTGTCCCATAACCTTTGTTAGAAAGTTAGGAAAAATCACAGGAGCATGATAACGCTAACCAGGTTTATTTCAGAAAACACTGTCAGTATTTTTGTTTAAGTAGACACCAATGTCTACGTAGCAACGGCAGGCTATCGAATGAGACCGGAACCAGTGTAGTAGGCGCTGTGAAGACGGTTCTCTACCACCAACAGATTCTAAATACATTCCGTTACAAGAGCATTTAACACAGTGTCACGCATTAACATGTAACATACAAAAGTCAAACAGATTCAAGATGGAACATTCAAACATTAAATAGTGTCTAGTGCTGTTCGTTTCTCTGGCACGATGTTGAATTGATTGTGTTTTTTGATCGTAGTGTGTAGATCCGAGAACGAATGATCACAAAGTTGTGAAATTTACTTTACTTCGAGGAACGTCTGTTTTTCCTTTGTTTTTGAGGAACGTTTAATTCTATAACAAGAGGAATATGGAAGTCCGCTGTCTGCGATGTATTTTTTCAATTTTGATTGAGTTTCTAAAAACTGTGTCTTATTTGTTTGTGTGATAAGACGTTTCTCTGTAATGGTGTCATCCCTCCTCGCCCCCCCTTCCGGCTCCGGGTGTTTTGGCAAGTGGATCTGGGATTTTGTCGAGGCCCTTTGAGAAGTAACAGTCTCTTCAACTCAACCCCTGAACTCACGACTCCAGTCTGGGCAAGTATTGTCTGTACTTCGCGAAGAATGCCCCATGCTCTCAGATTAGATCGTGTGAATTTTTTTCTTCAACTCGACTGTACGATCATCGTCAGTGAGAGATTTTATTATTTACTGAGGTTCTTCAATTTCTTGTTGGGAATGAATTTGAGGGCTCCCAAAAAGTGCTGATTACGCTTCGATGAAATGGTAGCAGTTTTACTTGCACAATATTTTTGAAGTCACTTGGGATTAGTTTCAGAAGTGTTTCACATGCCTAAATAAGTGCAGGAGCTTGATTTTAAGGCATGAATTGAATCTGTTTGAACTCCTCAATCTTTCAGGATTAAAAAAAGGTTAAATTTCTTGTGAAGGTAATTTTTTATGCTTGTGATTCAATACCAAATTTTAGTTATCATGTATTAATCAATTTACGTTTGTGAGACACTATAAAAACTGGCTGCAAACTCTCGACGAGAAATTTTACTTCCCCAATCATTGCCGGCGAGAAACTTGACCATCCCACTCATTCCCGGCGATAAATTATGCTTCCTCAATCATTGCCAATTCTTTTTATTCGCTATCAAACTGAAATATGAATGAAGCCTCAGTAGCTCCGCTGAATTACTAACCATTTCTTTCCAGAGCCTATAAAAGAGTTCTATTTCCTATATTTTGCCAACAATTTATTCAGTTCTCTTTAGGAAGGCTACTTGATATCGAGGCGATCCTAGGTTTTCAGAAGGTGATTTGGTCCATGAAAGTGGAAGCTGCACTGATTTATCTTCTCGTAAGTACGGATATATTCAACTACATAATCACTTTTCTAGGCATTTATTCCTATTTCCTTTTAATTCATAGGCTTTGTTTGAACTTGTGTAAAGTTTAATTTATTTCAAAATAACTTTTATAGTTTGTAGTCATTAGAATATTTAAATTTTGTTAAACAAAATATTGTTTCGCGGTTTCACAAATTTCCGTTTTCATTTCACTCTCAATTGAATTTTGACTCGGGCTTCACGAGGTAAGTTCTGAATTATAGACTCAGTTTAATATCTGAATGGCATAGATGATCACTATTTAGGTAACTTCATCGCATTTGGATTTCATGAATTGAAAATAGATTGGACGAAGTCGTACAAAGTAGTTATACTCGTTAGTACCAGTATTTTTACACTCATAGAGGGGATCTAGGGTGGAGTCTGTTTTCTGAAAGAATTGTAAAGGCTGTGTTGAATTATAAGGTGAAAATTGAGCGAATGGAGAATAAAAGGTGGGTTAAACGAATCTTTGAATGGAATATGAGTGAAAGTCTTTGGGAGAAAATTTGCTGGGGGCATGCAAGAAAGCTGAATATTCAGAAGACTGTTTGTGTTAGAATTGGAAGAACTATGGACGATTGGTTATTGAGAGGTCATGGAGGTAAAGGAATGGAGTGGGATTGCAATAAGTGGAAGAAAGAAATTAAAAACTAACAAAAGAGTATGGCCTGAACAAATGAAAGCATAATATGAATGGGCAAACTACTTTAATTTGGTGTGCCAGTAAGAATGTACCAAGGTTTGAAATGTTTTATGAGAGAAGTTTTGGCAGCCAACTCTTGTTTGCCGTCTGATGTAAGGTATTAAGTGTCAATAGGTGTACATGGAGGTGGAATGAGGGGAATACAAGGTTATGTCTGCAGTGTAACAGAGGAGTAGAGGAAACAGTTGAACATCAGGTCTTGGAATGTAGTAAATATGAACATGAACGAAAGACCCTCCTGGATGTGGTCCATGAGCAGTGTGGAGAAAACAAGTGGAATGTAAGGTGTGTTGAAGAGGACTCTGGTATGAGATATCTTGTAGGGCTGGATGAAGAATGTAACATGACTGTTGTGGATGCAATGAAAGATTTCTTAGTGCATGCATGGAATAAGCGACAGGGATGTTGAATAGTTATTTTTTTAATATGACCACCTGCTAAGCATGCGGGACTGTTTATGACAAGCTGGATCTCCCAGTGATGCCCTCACTTGGCTGGTTCATTTGCATGGAATGACTCAGGGTGGCCCTAGAGGAATTACTTTAGACGACCCTGGCTCGCAAGAGAAAAACTCTGGGATGCCATCCTGTTGTATGTGTGTGTGTATTAGAGGGAATTAAAGGCCGTTACAAAGGCCCTGACCAAACGCTGGCCCTCAAATCTAAGTCTAAGTCTAAGTACGTTAAATCGCAAATTATACCTCTTTCACACTTATCAATCAATCATTGATCATAATTTTACCATCTACAGGATTGCACAGTGACATCATACCGAGATATTGTTTTCTACAAGATTTAGACCCACTCTGTGCCAACAATTCGAAGCTATTTCATTGTCTAACGATTTTGAGGATATAACAGATGATGATAATGTTTTAGACCCTGATTTCACCATATTGATAACCGAGAAAGCACCATATAAAGAACAAAATGAACCAGTCAATGAGGCTAGCTGCAAAAATGAAAACTGCAAACAGTAACCTATGGAGTGACAAAGTAAAAAATTAGAACGACTGTGCTGGAAGAAAATTATCGAATATAGTCCTTTATTCAATGTTCCTACTATTGAATATGATCTTGAGGTAAACACTTCAGTTGAACATCTTCTGATTTACTTAAAAATGCTATTCCCTGATGAAGTAAAGGAGAGAAGTTTGTTCTCAAACAAACTTGTATTCGATACAAAATAATCTTTCCAAACCCTTCAGTTTGACATCACAAGAATTAGAACAATGGATGAGAATAGGCATACAAATGTCAATAACTAAAATAACAAAAACACGTCTTAAGTAGTCTAAAAAATGCTTGAATAAAAAATCTTTCCAATAATGTCTTGTAAAAAGTGGAAAGATATACGAGTAGAAGTAAGCATTCACGTGCTGGACAATAGCTTTTTGGATTCAAATGATAAAAGTGCTAAGGTAAGATTGCTTGTACATGTTTTACGTTAAGATTTCAGAAAATCTCAGTGAAGAACATCTTAGTGTAGATAAGCAGATAGTCCCTCTCAATGGAGCTTTTTATTTGAAAAAATGTGTTCTAAAAACTCGAAAAGGGGGTTACAAAATCTTTCTCCTTGCAGGTGATTCTGGTTTGGTGTATGCCTTCATACCATGTATTGGGAAGATCTCTCCTGCCCAACAGTCAGGAATCCCTGACATGGAAGCAAATGGCAATTCAATCCTCCATCTTTCTGAGTGCATTCCTGAAGGAATACACTATAAACTTTATCCTGACAACTGGTTTTCTTCGGTAAAATAAGTAGAACATCTGGCCACCACGAAAATTTGGGCATGTGGCACTGTACAGAGCGAAGATTAGCTGGACTGGAATTCAAGAAGGATAAACGATTGCAAAAACTTGGTCATGGTGCCTATGATGAACATGAAACCAAAACAGGAAGTACAGTTGTTACTGCTCTCAAGTGAAAAGACGATAGAACTGTTTGCCTACTGTCCAGTTTTTTACATTCGCACCATGTAGGAAACTGCCAGAGATGCGATATAGAGAAGAAAGAGCATGTTCGTGTTCCTGTACCAAATATTGTTTCAAATTACAATTGCCACATGGGTGGCATTGATCTTCACGATCAATTTATGGCTCTACAGAATGAGCTTTAGGTCAAAAAATACATGAGGCTTATGTTCCATCTGATTGACATAACGGTTCTAAACAGCTGGTGGCTTTTGAGAAACGCTGAATAGAACAATAATGTTCCATACTGGCTACAAACTTAGCTCTGTGAATTTACGTTAAGGCTCTAAGATTCTCAATTGTGCACAAACAAAGATATAGTTAGAAAATAAAGTCGCCCATGTTGTGAAATGTACAATATGAGTTTACTAAAAAAGACAAGTCAATGCTACAAAGCCTATTTCTGAAGAATCAATTCGAAAAGATGGGGTCGAGCATTTTCCTTCAATAGTTGAAAATAGAAGGATTTGCTAACTTTCGAAATCCACATGAAAAATCAAAATGTTTTTGCCGGAAATGCAAGGTTCACCTTTGTTGTGAAACTGGTAGAAATTGCTTCACCCAATTTCATACTGAGTAAAAAATTTCTTCAACCTGACCAATTTTGTACAGTATTTTTAGTTAGGCTTTGTGTTGTATGTATGGAAAGCAAATAAATCAGATTTTGAAGCACATTTTGAGAGCGATGGATATTATATTTTACAATTTTTCTGCTCATTAGTCCAAGTGTACCATACGGTCGCCTTTCATCCCGTGGGCTCGTGAGACAAAGTGGACCGAAAAGTCACCTTCCAATTTTCTTCAATTTGAAGGGTTTTTTTCATGTTGGTAAGATTTGTTACCTTCCATAGATACCCTAAGCACGAAAAATTGTCAAAAATAATTTTTTAATAGGGGAAAAAAGCGGTTGCTTAAGGGTTAAACTGTTCTGTCGAGTAGTTCATGACCGAGATTTCAGTTCGATGTTCATATTTTACAAATTTTATAGCATCAATCCATACCCTCTTCGGACAATTAATTCATACCCTTTTCGGATAACTGAAGTAACAGTATCTCGTATATTTACGCCTACGTAGTAGCCACAGTGATGAGTGTAGTTTTATATTTTTCGGTGATCCTTGTTTGTGGTTTCAAACATTGGGACGCATCCAAGTACGAAATTTTCCCTGGATTCAACCTGGCGTTGTTTCGCCTGTAGCAACACATAGTACACGTCTCTTGAAGATGTGTAGTATATTTTCTAGCTCTAATGTTTATAAATTCATCATATTGAGCAGCATCACTTCAGCAAAAAAGCTGGAATCGTGTACTCGTATAATGAAGACGGGCTATCCTCTTGATCTATAGCTCTTGTGTTCCGTTCGATCGTGAGTCCAACTTTCAGTTTCAGACCGCAGAAAAATATAGTGAGCTCCTGCACCTTGCATTCTTTGTCTGGGGAAGTGCTCTCTGGGTGTACCGTGCTCTGGCTTGCCGTCAGACAATCATCGCTCAGTGTGAGGGTCACACTCATGAATGATGACCCATTGATGCACATAAGAGGCTGTGCTAACAGTTCTCGAAGATTAATTCATCGAACATTGGAATAAGAAAAAATTTTGAATGGTAAAGTGAACGTGGGGGAGTTGAACCAGAACAAAAAATGGGGACTAAGAAAAGTATCGTGTTCCCTGCTGTTGTATTCTATAATAATAATAATAATATAATCTAATATAATAGTAATGTGATGTAATGTAATACCGGTATAATGTTATATGATACTCATTTAAGATTGACTATCTCACTTCTTGGGTACGTAACGAAAGGGAAAATAAAATTTTGCTGATATAAGTACTTCTAAAAACCTATCGCACTTTCGAATGGTTCACGTGATTGTAGAACCTTTATTAAGCTCTCGTTTTGAACATAATTTATGCGACGCATCGTGATTACCGTATAGTTTCAGAGAACATGACTCTAAGAGTAACATCACTACTATAACTGGAGACCCCTAACCCAACCAGTGTTGTTCAATGCTGTCTTGTGCTGTGCTAGCGTCATTTGAGTGGCTAACAGTTGTGGTTTTGTGTCCAGATCGTCTTAGGCACGTGTAATCTGATAGTTCATTCATCAACGTAAGCTTGCTATTGTCTCACCATAAACAGTGCCTTGCCAAACTTTTACGTTCACAGAGTTTTGTTGAGCTTTGTTTAAATCAGTTTTTGAAGCCAGAATTTTTGAAAGCTATTTATGGGAACACGGTACCTGATACTCAGCTGAGATATTCCCTTTCGATGTTGGTTCATACACCCTGTTTGACACACCTAGCTGGCGATTGTTTGTCCTGCACCATGTTTGGCACAACACATCCATTGGCAGGCCACCCTCGTATGCAAACTAGTTGAGACTGAGCGAGTGCTGCAGTGACCCGATAATTCAGCTGCTATCGCGCTAATAAAGAGCACTCGCTCGTTCTAACCTACCCCCTCAATGATTCATGGCTTTCACTCGGCCAGTCTCGAGGGACGATTATAGCGTGTGGGATAGTGGCACTACACCACGTCTAACCTCGCCCTGTGTACATTGCAGGGCTCATCTATTTTAGGAGAATGCCTGTTCATAGAATGGGTTATGTGCGTAGTTTATTTAGCTACTCAGTTCCTCTTTTTAATGACATAGTCATGATCGTAATAATCTTAGGGACAGTTGACTCTCATTTAATTTTATAAACTGCTTCTGTTCGTTGTTCTCTAGCTCCAACCTATGTGGGCAACCATCAGGGCAGAGTAAGGAGTGAAGAGAATTTACAAATTTTCAGCCAAGGCATTGGGGCAGGCCTGCTTGTTCTGAACTATTTTGTAACTTTATTCTCTTTCTTTTGTTCGTTAAAAACTTTATTGTACGTCTATGTGATGCAGATTTAGAAGAACCTATATTCATTCTCATAGGTTTAGATTTTTTCCACGAATAGACTCTCAGGTGGTGATCTCGAAGACGACTCTTTTATTGGCACTTGAGATCGCCCAATCAAAGTTTATGTTTCTTGTGACTATCAAACGCACAGTGGGTAAAAATAGATGCTTTTTCCCTCACTTCGATTTTACAATTCGAAGTGATCTTGATGTGTTTATTTCAATAGAATAAAAGTTGAAACCTTTATTCTAAGACAATTTAGAGTTCAGTTAAAAGTTTCATTCATAAACTGAATATTTAGTTTCAAATGATACTAGTCGGGGAGTTCATCGTCTATCTTCCTCGTACAGCCCCAATCGAACTTTACTTTATAGGAAAAGTTTTTTCCCAACTCAAAATTTTTTTTCCCAACTTACTGAATTAAGAAGGTTAAAAGTATATTTCAAAATTAAGTCTAGAATTCTCTATTATATAACGACATCTGCAGAAAAAGAAAACCTATTCGTGCTGCTTTAAAATTTTATTTTAATAAATTTCAAGTCGTCAAACTTCATACAACATGAACGATGATTTGCATGAATTATGTTTACAAATACGTGATGCAAAAGAAACACACCAGTTATTTAAATAAAAATAATTTATTGAAAATATTTTTGAAAAAGAAATTCGAACAAATCAATTTTCCATGTTTAATACTTAGTTAAGTAACCATCCTTTTCTACCGTGCCTAGCATTGTATTCTTTTAATTGTTTACTAGTGCCTATAACATTTATTTTGTACTCAAATGTGTTCCTTTTTTGTGGAATGCAGATTGGTGGGTAGAGGATGCCTCGTACTAGTCTTTTCCTCCGAAGTTCGCCACAGAATTTCTGCGGGATTCGGGCTCGAGAATTGACGTGACCATCCTAGAACGTTCACATCGTACTGGCATGACCATTCAGGAGTAGCTTTTACAATTTTCTTTGGCCCATCATCATTGTATCATTCCTATCCAGATCGAAGCTTCTGTTCGAAGGCGAACAAACTTTCTTTTACAATGTCTGTAGAAATCCTATTCATTGCTTTTCGATTATAGATATTGGCAGCACCCTTACATTCATAACACTGGAAACACCTTTTTGGGTGGAAAGACTGTAAATTTCCCCGGACTTCACTGGAAGAATGATGTTTGAAGGATCATGGACACTTTCGCTCTTTCTATGGGCATGGAAAACTGATTGAAGTCCAAATAATTCGATTTTGGGACGAACATTTAGTTCGTGCTAATATCGCAGTATTCTTATTTTGCTACAGCAGAGGTTTAAGTTTTAAGTTAGGGAACTACCACTATCTCAGATATTAGTTTCCAAGTTTTTGCACTATTATGTCGTATCTGTTTCCACGAACTACCTTCTAGAATCACACTATGCGTCATTTTCAGTATAAGAATAAATAAAATCGCTGAATTGACATCTTCTTGGACGTCAATTATGATACAATCCTACGGTATGCCATACCTCGAAGAACTTGCTGCCGTGTAGCGTTAAGCTGGGCAGACATGACCTTAATTTTATCACTTCAACGTTTTTTGTTTACTTGATAGCGACAGCGTCTGAATATATGTTTGAATTCCTTACTCCCATCGATCAGCGGCGACTTGGATGTTTATTCTCGAAGGAAATGCACAGATCGTAGTTGTCTATACCGTTCGAAAAATGCAACATATGCTTTGAAGTTGTATTACGGTATTTTTTGTGTTTCGTTTGGTTGTCTGGTTGGTTTGTGCTGTACTGCTTTGTGATTTGTTTTTTGGAATGTTGTTGTAAGACCTCAAAAGACCAAAAAGGGTACATATATATATATATATATATATATATATATATATATATATATATATATATATATATATATATATATATATATATGTATATATATGTACAACAGTACAGTATATGTATGTATATATATATACTGTATTTTTCGTTTTCAGTTAGATGCATACTTGAAACTTTTTGTGGCTTGCTATTCATTGGTATGATCTAATTTTCTAAAGCATATGCTCTTAGTTTCCTGCTTTATCATTCATGATATCCTTCGTTATCGTGGTTCATCAATCTCTTATGCTTCCTTTTTTTTACTCTGTTCAGCACAGACAATCACAGATTGAAGTCGAAGTATAAAATGAAAATAAACAGTATTGGTTACTAGAGTTTTGAGAGACCTTCCCATTTATGAGTCAAAACCTGACAGAGTGAAATTTTTTCTATCAAAACTTTCGTTGAAAAAAATCGAAGAATGCGTTTCTTGGACTCGTGTTTAATTCCGATGTGATTAATCAATTTTGCTTAATGCTTATGAATTGAGTTTTGGTTATCAACTTTGATATTTCTGTTTGCAAGTTTTTTCAAACCATAACATTCGTTGAACTTTGTCCCACGCATTAGTTTGTTGTCCCATCCGATCTTGATGTTTCCATTTAAATTTTGAAATGCAGCTAACTGAGCTACCTAATTCAACTATAATTCAAACAGGTAGCTTAATGATAATGTATAATAGTGGTGTCCAAACTTTTCAAATTATTTTACATGCTGGTGCCCTACAACATACTTTTTAAAATCAGGATCCTCTGGAGGGATAAATACATTTGATAATAAATGTACTTTAACTGAAAACAAATATAAACTGTGTTACACGTTAATAAAACAACGAGTCGAACAATATTTCATTAGAGAACTAATGACAACTGAAAACAAGATGACTATTGTGTAATTAAATTAACAACGTAATAATGTAATTCATTCACATTAAATTGGATTGATGAATTTGCTTTGCTTTAACCAGCTTTTGAATGTTTGGAATTGTTTTACTCGGTGCAACTCTCATCTCGTGTCGTAAATCGAGTTTGTTGCGATATTTTGATTTGATGGCATGCAAAGTGGAAAACGACATCTCGCACTCATAAGTAGAGGCAACCACCAGCTTGGTCGACTGGTGAGCGAATCTGCTTGCGAGCGGAAAGACCCGGGTTCGAATCCCGCTGCCGACATGGTTGACGCGGCTAGAAATACGGCATGGGACTTGGGTAAACAACCGAATAATTATCGAAGTAATTATCCGACCCAAGAATGGGCCAGAAGGTTCGTTCCTATAGCCTCATTCTATTCTATTCTATTCTAAATGGAACGATCACATTCAGAGCCATATTAGCAACATCTGGATAAGAATATATGTTAATCTAGAAGTCACTGCAATGCATTTCAGTAAAGACATGTTTTGCATTTTAATCATTCAACAAACCTAAGAACTGCTCTTGAATAATATTGTCGTCAGAAAGCAGGTCGTGAATGGAAATTGCAAATGGGTTGACAAATCTGTACTGCTCATGAAATGCTTATAAATTAGGGAAATAATGTCTAATTTTCTTACGGAGCATCAAAGTGTATTGTTTCATCGCGTCCAAGATGTCCTCATCAATATCAAGATCATGTTAATCAATGATAGAATTTGTGAAAATGAAGCAAAGTTTTTCTTTTCCAAATTTGAGTACTACACTTCAATCCTCATTTGGAATGCAGTGAGTTTTTCGTGGTAATTGAGCACTGTAATTCCTTTTTCTTGGAATCCTAAATTAATTGAATTTACGAATTCCAATATATCTACCAAAAACGGCAAGGATTGTAGAAAGCGATTATCATGTGTAAAACTTAGTACATAAATATTTTTTAGTGTTTTGCAAAAATTGTTGCATTTCATTTCGTAGTACAAACACTCTTTTCAAAAATTTCCCCTATTAAAGTCACCGAACGTGAGTGTATAAAACTGTTTCAAAATCAAACTCATTATCTTTGTATAGCTCATAAAATAAAGGGGAGATAAGTGCGTGAAAATGCTATGCTTTAATGAAGTTTAACGCTTTGATCACAACAGCAAAGACATCGTAGAACTTTTCGAGTGCTGTTTTCATTATCAGAGCTTGGCGATGAATAGTGCAGTGTGACCCTATAATATTGGGACTTTTACTCTTTACCAGTGTTTGAAACCTTGAAGGGCATCGTAACATTTATGGCGCTCCATCTGTACACAAACCAACTGCATGCTCTTATTTGATACCATTTTCCACGAACAACTTGTCTACTTTGTTGAATATCTCTGCTGCAGTTGTTCTCGTACTGAAAGTTTCACAAAACAAAAGTTCGTCGTCCAGGTGATTATCATTTATGCATCGTATGTATACGTAAAGTTGGGCCAAATTAGCGATAACTGTAGTTTCATTAAGTTGGACTGCATAAAAGTTGAAAGTAGAATTCTGAATTTTTATATCACCTGGGAAAATATGTCATCAGACATTTCCACAATATGGCTTTTAACAGTATTGTTTGACAAAGACGATTTAGTTTTTGAAAGTCAAAAGTTTCAAACAAATTCGATATGATATCTTGGTGGCAAGGAAGTAGGAGCTGTTCTCCAATTGTATGAGGTTTTTTAGCGGCTTCTATTTTCCTGGAAACCTCAGAGGAAGCTGTCAGTCCTGCGGTGACTCTTTGCGAAAACCTTTCTGCGTTATCAAGTCTAGAGGCGTAAGCTTGTTCGGCTTTTCGTTTGAAAAAATAAATATATTTGTTTAGGAAAGCGTAAGTTTCGCTTCCAGGTCTCTGTATCTTGATCGGCTTAAGAATGGTTGATGATAATACCTCCAAACATATCACACACTGTGGTTTCTCGTCCTTATTTTTTATAACATTTACACTTAGGTTTAGTTAGGAATGATCATATTGCATCTTTTTTTAAACCAACTTAAATCTGAAAATGGGCAGATAGATTTAAAATTCAAATTTTAGCATGGAATATCATTGTTCTGTTGAAAATAAGAAATAGCAGGAATAGCAGGTTGAAGGAATAAAAGAAACGTTTATATTGTAATTGTAAACAGTGTTCCCGGTAAGCTACGCAAATGTGCAGTAAAATTTAAAAACGTCCGCAAAAGTTAAAAAAAAGCAAAAACTTTTTATAAAGGAATGAGATTTATGCAAAATATTCAACGATAAAATCTATAAGCGCCGTAAGATGAGTATCTCGAAGCTTTGCATACAATCTATGCTTGAGACTTATAATACACTAGACAATTCCCGTGGAAGTTACACTGTTTAAATTTTACTGATTTGAAATTATTATAAAAATGTGTGCATTTAAGATTTGTGACGAATTATTGTGCTTAAAATCAATATTGTTCATTAATGTATACAGAACTTCCATTGTGTATCTTATCCACTGATAACATGACCCATACAGTATCCGTTGAAATTCCTTGATTTAAAAGTGATAAAATTCAGGATCTATGAAATAAAATACATTTTTCAGTTTTACCCGTGGTACTATCAGAATCTGAATATTTTTCATAGATGTATACAAAACTTCCATTTTCTATTTTATTTACCAATAACATGGCCGTGTAAGAGAAGAAAGCTAATAACGGAGAAAATAGAAAATTTTATACCTAGTGATCCGGCGCCTTTGCTTTCCACAATACAATACTTATACTACATGCATACCCGTTCTAATTTCAGTTCAATAATTTTTCTTCAGGATTAGATAGAAAGTAATGGGACGGACATACACAGAGAGAGGTGAAGATACAGTCTATTATTTATGAAGAGTAATGTACCAAGCCGTCAAAAATGACGGCAGGGATTCCGTGATAATAATGCAGTGGTGCTCGCCAATGAACAACAATTCCAACAATTTAATTTTTTATCCTCTCGTGCAAGTCTTCTCGCAAAATGTTTGTTGTTCTTTCTACAAAATTTTCCCCCTAAATTCTTCTTCTTTTGTTCAAGTCTTCTCGTGACATGGTGGCTGTCCTTTCCGCAAATCTTTCCCTTTCTAATCTTCTCCTTTTTTTTCTTCATGTGACATCGCAGTGCATACTTCAGCTTTTCTTGCACTATCCATCTTTCTCCTTTCTTTATTGTTTTCTTTCGACGAAGTTTGCTTCTTTAGACGCTTTTTTACTATCACGGTCCATTCTTGCTTCGCGTTCTTGGTAAGTTTTTAGAGAGATAGCTCTCCTCTTGAAATTTGCATCCATGGCTCGAACATTGGCCGTATCACTGGTACTTTGCTCAGGTCCTTGCCTTCTTTTCCTTTCGCGTGCTAGTCTGGGTTTCCGCCTTTTTGGTGTTTCTTCCAGTGTTCTAATGAATCTTTCAGATTTAATTTGTATCCAAAAGCATGCATGTAGATGATACGGCATATCCTTTTTCTACTATATTAAGGCCTTTCAGAAGCATCTTACCGTTGAGAAAAGTTATATTCTGTTTTTTTTTTATTATTTTGGTCTGCTGCAGGTAATTGGTGACTTCTTGATGAGGAAAGCCTTCTTTTAGTAAATTGTTAAGGCAGAAAGGCAAGTGGAGCTCCTGACACTTCCTGGCACATAATATCCGAAATAGCTTATGCACGACAGGATCGAAAACTCAAAGATACAGCAATTCATGTGCCACGCTCAAAACAGAGATATTATCAAATCAAATCGTACGAGATACTTTCCAAAGCGAAGCGGGTTTTTTTTGGAGACACTCAATGTGTCCGTTGGATGAAACAGTCGATGTAAAGGTGCTAGTCCAATAGCGTAGTTTGAAGTAGAAACACGCAGTCATGAAGTAGAAGAAGACTGTTTCTATACTACTTTTTAAACGAATGTTTCTCCACCTTTAAAGAAAACAAAGAATTGTAATGATCCAGCACTGGGTTCCGTATTGTGACTACCTGCAGTGACCCAACCAGAGGCCTCTACTCGGAATAGTTGGCCTCTATGTATTCCGCGTAAAGTTCAACTGCTACGATGAAATTGAGCAGGAAAAATATGTGAATAGTTTATGTACGACAAGATAAAAAACTCTAATGCAGTATTCCGGTTTTCGGGCATAAATATATTCAAGAAACTATGAATGTCATCGTAATTTGGGGATGAAATTTCATGATATCTCATCTAGTTATTCAGTAGACGAATTTCCTCCTATCGAAATCCTTAAAAGCATGACAGAGAGACGGACCAAGCAAGCAAGCAAGAAAGTGTGATGGTAGTAGCGATGTGATGATAGTAGTGATAAGGTATAGTGATGTGGAATGATGTGGTAATGTGTAAGGATGTGTGTGATATATTATAAGGATGTGTGAAGGTAAACGGGTACGTGGGGAATGCGAGCGGTTGGACCACAGAGCCAGGACATTAAAGCTAACTGCGTCGCGCAGCGAAATACAAACAAAACAAGCAGTGTAAGCAAGTCTGAATGACGCCTATCAGTTGAAATATGTCGTATGAGAGCCTCGAAAACGTTGGAAGCATTGAAGAAACTAACCGTTAAAATGGACACGGCACATATCAAAGCAAGACCGAATACATGTGACGTTTCTGGTCTAGTCAAACGGTTCTCCAGTTATTCAGAGTACTTGCATTATGAATATATATCATATTTGCCGTCATACTTCAAGTATGTAGCCCATTATGTAGAGCATTTTCCTGTCCGGAAGGAATAACCTTCAGTCCAAAATGGTCAAAAGTAAGTTTCTTTTTCAGATCTGGCGAGCCCGAGGTCTTTCTTGAGCAATCTTCTCTTCCTTAAGGACCGCGTATCCCAAATAGATGATCGAATTCTCAAGCCTCCCATGAGACAAATAAGTTTTGCGTACAGTGCTTGCCTCTCCTTAATGACTCATTAAGCCTGCAGTGCACGCGAGTCTAACAATAAATTTCCCTTTAACGTTCTAATCGTAGTAACTAAAATACCATCAAGCCTCCGAATACCGCTTTTATTACAATGCAGTGTTCGTATGGTATGTATTTATGCGCCATTTCAGTGATTCTGAAGTACGACGCTGGAGAACAGTGCTGCATGTGCTCCTTGATGCTGCTAGATCAAACCTTTTACTTTTTTCTCTTACGTTTTAAAAAAATTCAGCGCCGAAATAATCATATCTCTAGGCTTATGTGTTTCAGTTCTTTACGTGTTCATACGCAAGCGAACGTTAGCATCACAATTAATTTCATAATAAACATAGTTGCGCACACTGTGTTTGAATATGTCGGCTCTACATACATCTAGAGTACTCGCTGTTCGTGTGGCAGCGCATGCTGGAAGAAGTTTTCGTACTAACCGCCCCTTTGCTAACCCTTCTCACTCTACTGTAAATACTCATGCAGAGAACTGTGACCTCCCTGTTAAATTAGGATATTTTAAAGAAATCACCACAATTTCTAATGCGTTTGAACTACGTCTTTTAGATTTTTTTTCAGTTTAAAAGATAAACCTATTTTAAATGATACAGAATTTCCCTATCCTCTGCGGTTAGTTTAGTTTTTTATTTGATGTTTCTGTTCTCTATCGTTTTATTTGCGAAGAATGTTTTCGTGTGTAGTTCATAGTTCACTTATGTGTTTTGTTTTCTTTCAGCTTTTTGAAAATGACCTAGAAGGTAGAAACGTCAAGTACTTAGATATATAATAATTTTTAAAGTACATAGTTTTATTTATAATAAATAAAAATCATACTGTTAAAAGTGATTGTCCTTGCTTTTCTCATTTTGGTTTTTCATGGAATAAGTGGAGAAAAAAGTATTTAGACATTACCATTTTCCTTCTGTAATTCTTTAAATTTATGTTTCTAGAACGATCTTTGCTTTAGAATATTGCAGAAATAACTAGGCAATAACGTTAGGCAAACCTTGATTTTTTACTATTCTCCTTTTCCTAACAGTTAGATTTTAGATTCTTATTTTTTAAATTTAATACACAAAGAGGAAATCCACTATGTGTTGAAAATCACGTAAATCGTGAGACTGAGGCAACGTATTGAATTCTTTTCCCAAAGCTTTTATGAAAATTATCTATTTGCTATTCTTGTATCATATTTGTTTTTTTCCGTGTGATTGTGTATGTTGAAACTTTTATTTGAAAACTCAACTAGCTTAAAATGATGCTTGCACGTATTATGCTAAAGAACGATTTTTTTCCCATGCAAATAATGTTTTTTTGCTATGCAAATATAACCTTTCTGTTGAGATGCATGCATTTCTTGCCTATGTTTAATTTCGTAAGAAAATTTATTTATGCACTCTCTTGATTTCCTGCGGACTCAAAATGTAAGCTAATCTTCGGTTAATAGGTGGTGCAACCCATAATCTTCACACTCAGACCATGCAAGGTGAATGAACTGAGGGTGCCGTTCAGCTCTCATTTACTTCGATAAGATCGAAGCTATTAATAATTGTAGTCTCGCTCATGACAGCTGTTGACGGCAATGGATGCACATACTTGGCACCAGGCAGTTTATTTCATTTGATTTTTCTTGCTTCGAATTATTAGTAGCTTTTGTTTTGCTTATGGAGTTCAATGTTACAATAATGCACACACAATGCGAGGCCGATATCCTGCCTGTGGTTCAATGATTATGGGTGCATGTGCAATGAATAAATTTTGGTAATTTTGCGAAATTATTGGTTATTCAAGGATTTTTTTCGAAACACAATCTTTCAAGCGTCAAACTTAGTTGTACTGTAACAGCTAGCTTCCCTCTGTATAAGGAATCACTACCTGGAGGATAGCGTTGGTGCAGATTTTTTTCTTACGTTGAATTCTCCACCCTGTGGTATAAAAGCTCTCAAAAAAACGGCTCTCAAAATGAGCAATGTATCGGATTAGCACTTTTGAATTTTCTTTTGTTTTTCTTAGTGCGAGTATATCATCCCTTTCCTACCGCCTTTTAGCAGCGGTTGCAAGAAAATAAAAATATTTTGGGGTCTCTTGTATTTTTCTTTTCAGATAATTTTTCCAATGAACAGAATTCTCAGAAAGTCCTTTTTCGTGCTGGAGAAAAGGGAACAGTAATTATTCGGTTTTCGTTCGTCCTTCACGCTACTTTATGATGATGACGGTAGTAATGAAAACGTTGACTAACGTTGACAACATCATATTCTTAATTTGAGATAGTTAAATCGTTAAATTGTTATGGCTTAAAGCTCAATTTGAGCACTGCTGTAGTCAAACTTTCATAGATCAGTACTCGTAGATTAAATTGATCGATAGTAACCCAGTTTTGTTTTCTCCTGCCTCTTTATAGCAAACACACAGTTTCTTTTTTCTCCAACATTTGGATAAAAATTCCTAATTCTATGGCATACGGCGAACATAAAAAATACTATCAAATAACATTTGTATACTCAAATTTGTAAAGGTTTTAAGAGATAAGATTGAAATTGAGCTTTGTTTTGGACAGCCTAATGACAAATCTGAAAGTGTTTCTTCGCCATTTCTTTTCTACTTTATCTCTAGCTTGCATAGTGCGGTTGTAACTGCGGTAACCTAACCTTGCAGCTCATACTTCATCTTTCCCCGTAGATGCAAACGCGCTCTTTTCTTATCCTTTTTGTACTGTTTTATATCACTTCAAAGAAACACCATAATTTCGTCAACATTAGAAAGAAATTGATGTAGAGAGTTTAGTAAGAAGGCGTTTATTAGTCTTCATTTTAATTAAAGCTAGCATCTTGTTCTTTTTTTTCGGAGTTATTTGGGCAATACGTTGTTGTTTCGCTCTGGAACTGAAGTTAATCGTTTGATTAATTATCTAGACGATTCTGACTCAAATGTTGAATTTACTATCAAAGTACATGAAAATGACGAGATAGTTTCCTTAGATGTTCTTATGGAAAGTCGAACTCTAAGTTTATAATCTCTGTTTACAGAAAACTAACTTTCACTAGCCTTGGTACGAATTACTTTAGTTGTGTTAATGAAAGGTCCATAAAATCATGCGTAACTACCTTAGTAAACAGAGCCTATTATACTTGTACGTCCAGCGCCTATGAAAGTTTCCAACACGATATTGAATGCTTTCATAATATTTTACTTCAAAATGTGTATTCTAATTTTTTTGTGATAATCTAAAAATTTTTGCATAAAAAATTTAGTTCACCCATCACGCTTGGCGCTGCAGAGCAGACAGTACGATCAGTTACCATTCATGGGATTTTTCAATGCGGAGTTGAAGAAAGAAAAAGAAGTGCTGTCCTTGATTTGATAGTTTTATGCATCGGTCAACGTCCAAGTGTTTCATAAAAGTTGTCCTAAGATTGCATTTTGTTTTAACAGAAATAGAATACCATCTTGATAACTTTGATACTCACTCCTATTTCTTCAGAGTTGCATGACTCTAAAACTTAAATAATTGCCTCTTGATACCGTGCATCACTGCTGATATCGCTTTTGTTGTGGCGGAGGGGGTTAACAACAAACAAAACAAAAACGTATATTCCATTATTATTTTCTTCAATATATTTTTCTTCAATATTTTCTTTCAATATTTATTTTCTTCAATATAATAATAAAATAATAATAAAGATAATTTTTTGATAGAAAGCAACAATAGGAGGTATTGCCTAATATCACTTGGCCTTAGTTGATAGAATTAACTTCCAATGTATGAAGGGTTTTCTAGAAAATGTGAGAATTGAATGTGTCGGTCTGTCGAAGACAAAATTTTAGGCATGCCTGTAGTTGTGAGAACTTTTGGTTTGACTCTAAGTGCATAGCATCAGAAGGAGGCATTTTGAATGAGATTAAATATATTTACAAGGTAGGGTATCAATGCTGTTCCAAAACAAAAACAACTTTTTCTTCAAAAAATACATTTATTTTAAGGTCTGAGTGTAAAAAATAGTAAGTAATTCACTAATCTACGACTACAAAAAATGTAATTCAAAATCCTTCCGATTTGCCCCCACTACATTGCAAAGTCTTTTAGGAAAGTCTAATTGCCGCCCGAACTTCTTCTAAGGATATTTTCTCCAAGCATTTATTCAATTTCGATCTTCGAACTTTGATACTTTGACAAGGGGTAGAGCGGGCTTTACCTCGCTTATCAAGTGCATAAAATTACATTGGATAATATTGGCGGACTAATAATTGTTATACTCGATTTGAAAACATTATAACAGGAATTATGCCCAACCCTGTACAAGCTGATCTGTCTTATGGTTTTTTGTAATAATTGCAAGCTGATTACTTTAATAGTGCATTCGTACCTCCATAGAAAATATATCTATTTTTGTAGGTATACTGATAGTGTATGTTCTTTGATAGGTATACTGATAGTGTATATACCCGCAAATTTTCAGTGCCTCAAGTGGTTCACTTTGTACACATACAAAAGTGAAACTCATCGCTCATTTATTTTTAGGTCTGGAGATTCTTGCTTGTCTCTCATTTTCTTTGTCGGACATGGCCGATGAATAATTGCGATGCGCTTCCGCGAATACATCATTTTTCCAGCTTTACTCTCTTTGAAGAACCATTTCTATTTTCACGTTGGAAGTACATCCTTTGTTTATAATGGTGATTGTTTATATGCGTTAACGTACCATGGTTTTAAATCGATTCGATACGAAATAAGTAATACTGATTGAAAATACCGATTTTTCCTGATGAAGTTATGCTATTATGTTATGATTCTTACCTATGCTTATGAAACTGATTAAAGGTGCAAACCGATAAACTACGAGTAAAAAGACATCGCCAGAACTTTATTGCCAGGGATATCACCCAACATCAATTAACGGCATTATTTTAGAGCTAGATATACATCATTTAACTCTTTCAGTCAATAATTTTAGCAAGTGGCATGGCATTACCGTGTCAATTAGTAGCCACTGTACACCTTACAAACATCGCACACCTGCTCCATGTACTTTAATGAGACACACATGAGCCACACCCGCTCTCATTGATGCCAGCACGTAAATCAAGCATGTTTGAGTACTATCAATATAAGTTGTTAAAGAATAATGATTTTTGAATTAAAACAAGAAAGGGTTAGCTATGAGCTTAATATACTTTTAACTCTTTTTTGAGCGTCTGCCCTTGCATGGTACTCAAAAGTTGTGCTGTGAATCTAAAATAATTCGATAGAGTCAAGTTTTTTGGACCATATCTTTGTAAGTGGTGACATACAAGGCTTTCAAAGTTTTTGTGTAAGTGTACGGAGTGGAAAATTTAAAACTATTTCAGTGCAGCTTCTTAGACCTCGGTAAATCTTCAGTCATTCTAATCTTGTAATTGCGGTGTTTCTCTCCGGGACGCACGAACTAACTGTGATTCAACCCGCAAAATTTTGTTTCGAACTCAGTTTTGTAGCGTCGATTTACATTCAAATTCATGATCTAAGTAACGAACTGTTGCTTGTAGGAACCTTATCCTTATAAAGAAATTATTCAACGTGTTTGGTATTTGGTTACATTATTTATTTAACTGTGGGGCAACGGAAGTTAGACATGTACGTCTGTTCAACGTCTCTGGACTGTTAAAACTGCTTAGTAATTTTGAAATAGTGATATCTGAGAACAGTAAATTTTCTTTACAAATGAACGCGAACTATTCCTACATCGCTGTAAAATTGCTTGAAAATCGTGAAATTCGTTTACGGTGACATTTTAGTCCGTGGTCATTATAGTTGGTCAATCATGCATAAGATGCAATTCGAAGCACTATTTTGTTGACTTACGGTTTCACGAGACTTGAAAAGTTCAATATGAACCAAGTGAAAATTCAGCGTGTACAACCAAAGAGGCAGAACCGGCCGTGAGTCCTACCTGAGTTGGCAGGTTTGATCAAAGACAAGTTCAAGTTTAAATGAAAATCCAGTGTAAGCCTCGGTCGTGTCTTTCCATACTTCTAAAACACTGTGTTAGTAAATGATTTTAATAACGCAGTTTTATAACATTCCTGCACTGTCCAAGCCCAACCCCTGAGTTTTGAGTTCAACTACATATTATAAAGCTCTGTTCGTACCCGCTTCCTTGTAGTGTGAAAATTGATAAAATATCACGGTTATGAACCTTTTGCATACATACTCGTACTGTATATCTTCCTGAAACGCCAAGCTGTATTGAGTTATCATTAGTTTTCTATTCTAGAGGCAATGGATGTGGTAGCACTCGAGTAGAAAGTTACTGCGCAGCAGTTACAACGCAGTAGCTGTCGTCATCTGCGTCTCATCATCAAAAGTCAGATTTTTGATTCCACTTGCTACCTACCTGAAATCGAGGTTAACATGTCTGCCGCTAGATGATAACTGTACAGTTTGACATCGAGGTTTACAAAGTTTCGAAACTGTTTTCGATATCGAACGAAAAAATGACTCTGTTCGTATTATTTTATGTTTGAAATATTGTAAAAGAATTTAGTACCATAGGCCAGCGGTCTTGAAGCATCTCTTTGGTGTGCAGTATCAAAATGCCGAGGAAAAAATTATCAAGTAAAGCGTCCCATAGTCTGAGAATATTTCAGTCTGAGCAAATATATTTTCACTAACATTTTATCTTCTCGTTTACCGTCTTCCTATTGTTTGCGTCTTGTAAATATCGAAGATTTGTGACGAAGATTTTAGACGCAAAGTTATTTCTTGCCATGGGATAATTTGCAGCTACCTCGTGTGCATAGACCCAACTGAACGGGCCGTGAAACTCATAGTCGAAGCAATTGTGTACATACATAATAAGTGAGCAGCAAAATCTCGACCGTAATCTGTAAATGATGATAGCTACTGGACCACAGCGACTTTTAATCTGTAAACGAACAAATCCACCAAATTTTTCAACCTATTCTCTAGTTTGTGTAGCGAACCCTTGTGAATGAAAAACTTCTAGTTTACATGCAACAGAGCTCGTGCATGTGAACTCAAGATTTGCACTGACTTTCATAATGGATGGCTTTAGATATAAATTCTAAACGTGCGCATGCATGATCAAATCATCTGTCCAAAGCCTGCATGTACGAGCGTATGCATGCTGCTATATAAGGACTCGAAATGTCCGTTATGTGAATATGGCCGTTAAAATTGGCTAAATGGGAGCAGAGTGAGTCAGTGGAACGTGCAAGGAAGAGGGAGTGTGCAACGTAGAGCGAGCCAATGGGCAGTGCGAAGAAGAGAGCTTGCAACAATAAAGTAAAGCATAGTAGGGGCAAAGTGGGGATTGGCATGACCCACAGTATGACGGAAGTATTTTTCAAACAGTGACGTCGTCATCCCAGAGGGCGTTGATTGGTCAATTGTTTTTAAAGGCCCTGCCAATGAATGACAAAAAAGAGTTATTGTCGTTTGGACACGAACCTACGCCTCGAAGACTGATCGCTGTAACCAGTGCCTGGGACCACTCGGCTACACTAACTTCTACTTGAAGATGAAGTTCAATCATTTATTAGTTGAACAATAATTTTTCATTTTAGCACGTAATTTCCATCCGTTTAACTCCAAAGGCCAACAAATTCACGATATCCCACTAAGAAGAGAGATAGCGGCAAATTATACTTATAATTATACGGTGAACTATTTAGGGGTGAATTGTTTTGGCACCCACGGTAGTTATGCTTTAGAAAGAGTGACAGGCCAGACGCCATTCGTTTGTGATTTATGTACGTACATCATAAGACTTTGTTTTTCTAGTTATGTAGAATTGTATTATTAAAGCATTGAATTTTCCATGATTTCCGCAAATAATGCTTAACCATTAAATAGCTTCACTAAAATATAACGTTCATATATTTAATAGACAAGTGGAAGAAGAAACTAACTAAAAACAATTCTGCCCAAAACAAGCTACTAGTATATGATTTATTTAAGTATTTTGCACAAATATTTCGGGGGCTTTATATGTCATCCTGAAATAACTTTTATAAAAAATTTAATGGTAGTTTCCAGACGCAGAAATCAATTCTGAAATTAATTTTACCGGAAAATGCAAAACCTAAGCTTAGACTCGTGTTTACGGTGAGCAGCCACCGTAGTCGAGTGGTATGCGGCCCGTGTTCTGTATCGGGTCTCTGCTTGTACAGAAAGACTGCGTGCGGGTTCGAAACCCGGCAATGAATACGAGCTATTTCTCGTTTCACGCCGTGAGCTCGCACTTATCGGTAAGACCTCAACTCATCGCCCATGGACACATCCCAGGATCGTCGCATGGAGCTCACCATCACCCTTACTCTAAGAATGTTAACCTTAAGAATTTAAAAACCAATGTACTAAATGTCTATGTACTGTGTACTTGATTGGAAATAAAGATTGTTTGTTTGTTTGTTTGTTTACTATTATTTAAACAATATTAGTCAGAACACTTTTTAAAAGATTTAACAGCGGCAGCCATCAAATCAAAGAAGAAAACAGTGCACAGAAATTATTTTTCTGCCGAGATTGTAACTCAAAAACGTTGCTCGCGTGCTATGATTGAATGCCTTGTAGCTACGTCACTGATACGTCACGGCTTTTCATGACGTCCCTGTCCCCCTGATTTTGGCATACCAGTACTATGTTTACTTTACTGTGGAGCTTGTGCTATGTAAAGTGACGTGGGAATGATAAACTTTTAGTAGTTCATGTTTAAGAGCATGACTTCTATGAAGACTGTTACTTAATAGATATGAAAACGTTATAGGTAAGAGGGATGAGTTGATACTTTCACAGTCTCACATTTTTGAATTCTTGAAGTTGCGTGCCATTTTTAGTAGCGGTAGTATTTAGCTCAATAATGTGGCAATGATTGATCCCGTTAAGTCTGATTCGGTAACAATAATAATAATAATAATAATAATAATAATAATAATAATAATGAAATAATAATAATTCCTTGATCGTTTAGAGTCGGCCATTTTTGAACCCCTTGAGTCGGTGTTGTTTTCGAACAACGGTTGTCAGAGTTCAGTATTTTTGGGTATCAGAGGTTTGTAGTTACTTTGCTGTTAGGCTACGTTGATCATTATTTTGTCACTGAAGTTGCTCGTTATTGAACTTCTAACAACTGATTTGACTGGAATTAATTCCTTAGAGTTCAATAGACTTCTGAAGTCTGAGCCAGTAATATAGAGTGTGAATGTAACATCTAGGTTATTAGTGAAACATAATTAGACTTTTTAATTTTTTTCTATTGGTTTGAGCCAAAACATATAAAAAATTACCAGGTAAATTATGCATTCTCCCCAGCATGAAACAAGTAAGCAAAGTCCTATTGGAAACATTTCCCTGCATCATATATTCTGCGTCATTTTTTTGATTCTGTTATTTCTTCGAGAATTAAAACTTCTTCATATATCCAGTTGCACATTTCGAAGATAAATTTTTACTCCTATTGTATTGTTTTCTTTCGATGTAATTTTATATCAATGAGCTGATAAGTGGGGAAATGGTTTAGTGGAAAAAATTTGAGAATGTTATTTGTTTTCATGTTTCCGTGAGTACCCTCATTAACCCCTCTGAAGTACATATGTGTGCGTATCATCTTTTGAATAATGGTACCTAATAACTTGAGTTTTTATTGAAGGATGTGAGTATAGTCATAATTGAAAGGCATACCTACACCCATGATTACTCAGCATGACTGCACTCACGATAATTTATGAATTAGCCAATAGTAAACTAGAGTCTTTACATGATGCCCCGCTGTCTTTTAATTTATTTTAGATATCGTTCGATTCCTTGTCTTCTAATAAATACTATATTAGGAGCTGTACAGCGCAAAGAATGTTTGGCAATGATAGATAAATGAGAACAGATACTTGAGTCAACAACCTACGTTTGGTACCATTTTGGAGTGGATTTTCTTGACATTAGCGTAACATTTAGCTAGGTAATGCAATTTAGTGGCGGGAATTAGAACTTTTCTATGTAAACATACTCATCAGCAGTAAAAGAGCAAATTTCATTAGTACTTTTTGGTGATAGTTCTTCACACAATAATGTTGTTCCAACCGGTAGCCGGAGAGAAAACTGAAGTTTCATGTCTGCTGTTAGGAAAGTGAGCCTAACAAGCCTGGACAGTATCTGTTAACGACACTAGTAAAGAAGCACTGGAGGACACTCCAGTGTGCTGCTGGTTCTCTCTGAACTCGTTTGTTTGTCGAGCGCAGCGGTCACCACGACACCGGGTGTGTGAGACGGACGGGGAAAGTACAAAGAACACACACTGTGTTCTGACTTGCCCAGCTGGCGCTCTGAGTTAATTTCACTGAACTCTTCATTCGTATTAGTACTGTTGGCATCACGGTCTCTGCACGCCAGAAGATTATAGAAAAATGTTTGCTACTCCAGCTATTAATTAAATCGGAAACAATGAAAATATGAGATTTAGTGTCGTCTGCTTGCATTGTTAGAAATATGCGTCGTTTGGAACCCAAAGTTTTATTTGAAATCTGTTGATTTACTCTGCAAAATGAACTTTTGCTAGTGCTTCCTGTCTGAATTTGTCGGAAGGATGAGTGTGGTTTTTCTTCTGTATTATATGGGAACTACTCGCTCTCGAACTGAGAGTCTTCCTAGTGTCCCGCCGTACAAGCAGCAACATCTCTTTCGGAATTATTTCCTTTCTTTAGTTACACAGACATCGAATTTTCTTCTATTTATTTTCCCGCTCTAAAACAATTTGTATTTGTTACTATCTTTTATGCAGCATGGTTCTTTCGAGATGCTGATACTGCTATTGTCAAAACTCGTCTATAAGATGTACAGGCGACAACTTCACTATGAGCGTAATAATTTTTAAGCGTCAGTTTTGCTTCTGTTCACGGTCCTTGAAGAAGGAAGGCGCGTACAACGTGCAGTGCCTTCGTGGACGTGAAGGACGTTTGTCCTCCCGAAATTCAAAGTGAATTCGACACCAATGCTATGGGGCTGTTGATGTCAGGAATTTATCAAATTGTGATGTTATTTCTTTTCGTATTCTTAATTCAATTTTAGGGTTGAAATGTATGACTAATATGATGCATAGTGTTTAGACGTACTATTCCTGTGTAACCTTTGAACATGAATTCAGAGGAAGACCAAAATTCTTCATAAGATATGGGTAATTGAATGATCTGGTTTCTTAAAATTCGAAAACAACAGTAAATAAATTCCAGTAAAATTCTCATCAGTTCTCATAGTTAACTGTTTATCAGCATTTGAAAAATGTTCATACGTAAAAAAAATTATTTTGTGCTACATAATTTGAAGAAAGATTAAATAAACCAGTGTATCTAATTTTGCTCCTTGTTATTGGCCCAATTGGAATTACTATAATTTCTGCATTCAGTCGTTACTAATGAAGACATCGACTACTGTAGGAGGGCAAGTTAATTGTTTGATGCAAGAAAATCTTTAAAACACTACAAACTTTCACCCATGTCTCCAAACAAATACTAATCCATCGTAGTCAGATAAGGAAATTGTTTATTATTCTTTCTTCGTTAATTAAAACAGCTGTCTCACTCGCATTCTGTAAAGAAATAAAATGCATGCTCTAAAACACGAGAAATAAACCAACGTAGGTAAAGAGAAATCAACAGACAAGACCCAATTTTATTCCCATCTGTCACAGTGATGTGCGAACGAAACGCAGCTCGATATATGAGTTTAAAATGAGCTGCTCATTCAATGATTTCTTACCTCCGGTTTGCAAGATATCCAAGTTGTGTCACCTTTCAGAATCGTAAAGTATATGTAGAAAAGTAGTTTAAACATTTTGAAAGTTTGTTCTAAAAATAATAAACTCTTCCACAATATTAAAGAATTACCAAAGAAGGAGAACATTGGAGACGACCCGTAGGACAACATAGCGGATGCATAACTGAAATAATGAGTTTGGTATATGTTGAAGCAGTTTCTTAAGATACGAGTATGTGGTTTCATACGAGCTAACCTAGCAAGCACTAGCATTTAACTGATAAAATTTACTGCTTATTTCACATCATTCATAGGTACAGGATACCTTGTGGCGTTCGGCAAACTTTTTCCTCCAGTACAAACTTAGGATGCTCACGGTTAATAACTTTTGTTTGGTCTAACTTCGCAACAATGGTGCGCGAATTGTTTTGGGACTCTTTGAGTGATATACTCTTTTGCAGAAGAATTGAAAGTGATTTTTATTAAAAGATCACACTTAATGATAAAATGTAATCACAATTTTACGTAATTTAATTAAAATTTTTCTGCCATACATTGGTCGTGTTGAGTTACTCTAGTGTTCGATTCTGATGCTCGAGTTATCGACTTGGGAAGACGCGGGCTGTGCGTGATGTGGTCTGATCACTGCACGCTGTGGTCTGATCACTGCACACTGTGGTCTGATTACTACACGCTGTGGTCTGATCACTGCACACTGTGGTCTGATCACTGCACGCTGTAGTCTGATCACTGCACGCTGTGGTCTGATCACTGCACGCTGTGGTCTGATCACTGCACACTGTGGTCTGATCACTGCACGCTGTGGTCTGATCACTGCACACTGTGGTCTGATCACTGCAGACTGTGGTCTGCTGGTCTAGCGAGATAACTTGGGGCCTCAAAGATACTAAAGCGTTTTACGAAAAGGCCCAGAATTCACTCGAAATTTTTTGTTTTCATCTCTCAGCCCCGACGAATCACAGAGCAGCTCATTTGGTCTTCGTGTGTGATATGAGGAACAGTAATTTATGATCTTGAAGTAGGCCATTTGGAAATTTGTAGAAAATTCGTGTAAGAAACATGAGTGAGTGGCACATCAACTAGTGAGTGGCACATCAGTTAATGAGCGGCACATCAGCTACTGAATGGCCTATTAGCCAGTGAGTGGCACATCAACTAGTGAGTGGCACATCAGCTAGTGAGGGGCACATC
>VCRD01000684.1:67744-78101 GCA_006783055.1 Trinorchestia longiramus | reverse complement strand
GATAATACAAGCACAAAAATGTGATTTATACTCAAGGAAACTAGAAGTAATGGGCAATTACTCACTATTGGCAGAACTAGCAGATGAGGCCGCCATATTTGATGCTGTCTCTGGTGCAACTGGTGGCGTGGAAGCTGCCGGCGTTGCAACACGTTTCATACGTGTTCAGTGAACAGAATAAAACCAGCGCCATGCTCGTTCAGCCCCACATGTCCTATTTATGAGAGTTTTAAAAATGTCCAATATATTGGACCCAGGGACTGAAGGGGTTAATGATCTTGCACAAGGCTAACAGTGAGTTTCCTTTTATTTCCTCAGTTTATCCCCCTCCGTCAGTCCATTCAGTATGATTTCGACTTTGAAAATAAAGACTGACAGAAGCGGGTTGGAAGTGAAAAGCAGTTTTTTCACGGCAAAATCAGCCACGATGCGGTCTAGGCAGTTTCCTTTCTACTGACCCCGTCATCTCGTCGTTTTCTTTTTTCCACAATTCTTCTACAATTAATTTTGTTTTTTCGTAAAGAATTGCGTAGACATTCTTGATTTGCAACTAACGAAAAATTTTAAACCAGACTTGATGACTTCTTTTGACGTTGCATGATTGTAAAGAAATAGTATTCATTCTAGAAAAATCGAAAAACCGCCTCTTCCACTATTTGCTACCTTTTAGCTATAGAAATTTTATTGTTTTTTCAAATGAAAACAAAACAAGCATTTGTCTTCTTCGCTTTAAAAAGTCTATTCAAGAGCTGCAAATGTCAAGCGCTTCGACCCCGCACACAGCAGTTTGAGCTCTTGCTCACAAAATACGTCAAATGTTGCTACTGGATTTAGCCTGCGAAATGCTCAGTGCTAGCACAAACAGAAGAACTGCTCATTTGTGTACGCATGATTACTGGACGACATGTTGTACTTTCAAATTGAGGTAAAAACCCTGCAAGTAGTAATACTTGTCTGAAGTCAATTCTCTGCTGTATGGCGGCGCTGTCAGGAAGAAATTAGAATAAATTAAAAATTTGCAGATTCTCCATGTACTTTTGATATATTTTACAACCTTGAAAACAAGTAGCAGTATGACATGGCAAACCTTTTTAAACACAGTAAATTAAACCACCTTAGCATATTTCTCCTGTTACGGTCTTTTTCAATATTTGTCTGCCTTATGTTTAAGCACTAGAAGATAAAAAAATTGTCTTGGAATGTTTCGCAACGCTGGAAGTATGCCATTGTTTTCGAGGTGTGGGAAATTACTGGACTTGTTCCTGACCCCCTTTCTTTGAGGAAAGATGTTTAGGTGAACTCACGATATGACTTTTTAATAGTGTATTCTGCACCTAAATGTTGAGGTACTACTGCAGAACCAATTAAATGTTCGGAGCAAAACTAATTAAGCCCGAAAAAATCCTTGTTCTAATTTGGCAAGTATTGGAGTACTTACAATTGTGATAATTACTTTCTTCTGATTTATTATTTCTTGTTACGAGTACAAATTTCAATTAAACTGCAGCTTAGCTTCTCAAAATAACGTAATGAAGTTTGACGATAATCGATCAAGTTAATTCAAGATTATAAAGTATTAGGACGTTAAATTTGTTTGATGTGACACCACCATCCCTCAATTCAATCGCACTGACCACCAGAATCTGTAGTAACTTTCATGTAATGTTTATTTCATTACTTGGTGGTTAACTATGTTGAATGTAGTATCTAATGTTCTCAAATATTTGTTTTATGAATTAGGTAAAACTTTTTATGTTGACAACTATGAAGTTTTCATTCTATTGTCCGGCATAAGCAGCCAAGATTGAGAGCCAGCTTCTGACTATTTTTTTGTTTCTTGAAAAATTAATTTAACTCGAAAAGAGATGCCTAAAATTCTACTGCGACGTATCGTTGAACCACCTTTGTGACTCTGTAGTTTCTTAATTTTTAAAATCAACCATAGATGGTATTCGCTAACAGCGAGGAACCTGAATATCTACATTTTTGGTGATTAATTATTTTCTCCATGCTTGAATGACTACGGAATGCCACTGGTTCTCATAGATCTCTTTGCTTGCATGAGGCCATGTTTCCGACATGTTGGCAGGAAAGAAAATATTTCATCAAGTTTTATGGAGTGTTGACTCTCAAACCCTCGTGAGTGCCGCGCATTTGATGGAATCTGCACGGAGCCTCTAAAGTTTTTACGATTGTTGTTTTAGTTCTTGAGCCATTCTGCGAAGTATCTCATTCCCTTGTGCCTTTCATTGCTCAATTTGACGAGCGTGTACTCAAGATGATAGTCTCGCCTTGCGTTTTATGGGCAGTTCTTGAGTACAAATGCTTGATACAATTAACGGTACTCGCCGATTTTGATTTTCATGCATTACAGCTCAAGAGTGACAGTTAGTTTGCCAATTTCATGATTCTCGTTGTAAAGTATTGCTGAATTTGGAATTCCGGCAGTTGAGCTTCTATGTTAGAAATTGAACACAACTGTAGTTGTGTGCTGTTACCCTAGGTGTTTATTCTATACTTCCCAGCGACGATTTGAAGTTACAGTTTCTGCGCTGTTACTGAGTGTTGATTGACTAGAAATATATATGTTGTACATCCAATTGACTGGAGATATACATACTTAGCGTCTTGTTGACCGGAGATTTATATGCTGGACGTCCAGTTGACTGGAGCTATACATGTATATACTAGACGTTAAGTTCACTGGAGATACATGTATATATATAGGAAGTTAAGTTGACTGGAGATATAGATGCTGGGTGTTAAGTAAATCGGAGATTTATTTACTGGACGCCCAGTTGACTAGATACGTTTAACACACTGACGATTCTGAGAGTGTATCCAATGCACTTCCATTCAAATCACATATAACCCTTATACTCGTCTATAGATATAATGGTTCACCATTACAATTGAAAACAAACACACTCATGAAATACGCTTTGGACTAAAAATATGCTTCATTGTAAATTATAAATGACAGTGTCAGTGCAAAGGCCGTGCGTTAATGCCGATTTTAGTAAGAATGAAATGAGACGAAGCATCTGAGAATTAAGTATAATTGCATAATTCCCTTCAGTTTGAACATTAAAGATGGAGATCAATTGTGAGGCTCTCACTTTGTTGCAATCCTATTTACATTATTTTAGTTTGTGTTTAGCCTTTGTAGCTAAAAATAGACCCATGCATAGCATATCGATAAGTTTTTACATGCTAATTCATTAAAGTAGATGAAATTACTAAAGAAAATTGTTGTTGCCATGACGTTAATATTTTCAATTCAAAATAAAATTCAATATGAGCAAGTCAAAGCAGAGTAATTCGATGTACGTTTAAATTAAAAATTCGTGGAACACAAGTTTTTGTTTGAGCAAGAGTGATGTCTCGTTACGTCTAGGGACATTTCCAAAAACAAATGTTCTAGGGCACTTAACAGGGCAAACTTATGAAGGTAACGAGTTTAAGGTGGCATTTACCTGAAAACTTTTACCAAAAAATCTAATTTAATTAAATGTGAAAGATAAAGCCAAATAAGAGAACAAGTAATAATTTAACCCTTTCGAGTCGCTGAATGCGTCATTAGTTCTGGCTTAAAAAATACGAGTTACTGTTTCAATACACTTATAAAAACTAATTTGGTAGCTTCTGTTGTATAACAGAAATAATGATCTGCTAATTGTTGCACGTTTAAGTGTAAGTATTGATTAATGTCAATATGTTTCTGGGACAAATACATTCCGCTAGGCTTTTTGAAAATGTCTGTGGGACGTACGTGTCTCAGCAGACTCGAAAGGGTTAAAAAGAGCACGCAGCATATAACTCCAGAAATTTTATTTATATCAATGTAAGAGTAAATGACTAACACAAATGTAGAACATTTGAAAGGTTTCCGAGTATCCGTTTCAATCCTAGCATAATCTGAGTAAGTTTCGAGGTGCAGGGAGTCCCCGGTTTACGGCATTTCGACTTACGGCAACTCGCCGTTACGAACGAACGCATATAAATCCTATTAATTCATGTTCTGCTTTAAGGCGATCCGGTCGTAGCTTGCGAACCGAGTGTAGTACTAGTTTTGCTCGTACGGCTGAATACATGGTAACACGGCGCATACACGAGGAAGATGCTCACTCAGTACGGCTTGGTTGTAGCTTTCGTTGTTATCTCTGCGCTCCGTAGTTTTTTCCAATTTTCACCCTTGTTTAATCTTTAATTTATTTATATATTGTTTATATTATACTTTTCTACAGGTTCTTATCATTAATTAATATAATTTACGTATATAAGCGCATATTTTCTCGACGTATAGGCCTAAGTTCCGTAAGAACGTAACTTACGAACATCCGTAAGAACATAACTCGTTCGTAATCCGAGGACTCCCTGTAAACGGTTAGAATAAATGAATATATTCATAGATATCGAACTTACCTTCGATTGCACAACAAAACCTTTGTGTTGTTTGTAAGGATGGTTTCATCAGAGGAACTTGACATACGAGTATTGTACATAAGCTAAAGTGAACTAATTTCGTAGTAACGACTTTGCCATTACAATTCTATAATCTCATAGTCTGGCCTGCTTAGTTTAGAATTGAAGCAGATTGTAGCTACACGAAGCAGTATCAAAAAAAGTTATCAACTGAATTACTAGCAGTTTTCTCACTGAAAACCTAGCTATTTAACGTTTGTACTCCACTGTGTGGGGTAAAAATGTCAGAAACTATAGTTTCCGACTGTAAAATGATTGTTTTTTCGCCTGTTTCTAAACAAACTATCCACTTTTTAAATTTTTTGCATTTGCTCAGAAACGAAAAGCAAAGCTTGCGTATGAATATAACTGGCCTACTGCAAAAAACGTAAAGGTAGTTATGTTGCTGCCGCCTCTAAAGCTCTTGGTTTCATATCCGCCCCATCAACTCCCCACTGTTGAATAATGCGCTGGTTATTATTTAAGGCGGCTCGGATAATGTTCGAAGACTTGAGCCGCATATGGATCACATCATCGTAGGTCAGTGCGTTGCAGCTTACACTGCACCTCCCATAGCCTGTTCTTGATGGCCCAACAGCAAGAATGACGGCGATTTCCCCGTTTAGGTCGGTTTGTATGCCTTATTTGTGATCCCTCTATGAGGTACTATCACTCTCTGTCATTTTCATCATCACGACCACAGGAAGATGTAAGCGAGCTGATACACCAAACATGATTGATTTGGTATCAACACTCATGAACGACTACTATTTTTGAAGCGCTGCAATTTAAAGAAGTGTAAAACCGTGTCGATCAATGGGTTAAGATGATTGTGGTTCCTCCACTCATAATCATTCAGGCCCATGCAATTGAGAAAATCATTTCTCTGTTAGCGTTTTAGAAATGTTATTTTAAACTCTTCCCAAACCTATTAAAGTATACTTGTCTGACTCCAAATTGTAGTTCTAATTCTGAACTGCTTTAGTTGGCAGAGGGTCGAGCGCAATATTAAATAATTTGTGTTTTCATGAGGATCTCCTTCAGCCCAGCAGCAACGGTTGTTGAATTCTGTGCCGGTACTGATTGCTTGACGCAAGTGTACAATCGAATATGTTCGTCTGATAATGCTTATTTTCCTTATTAAATGTAGCCGACGTCTCTGACAAATCACATTCTAAATGAATGAAAAAATGTATTCGTTTTCTTTTCGCCAGCGTTCGTTCGTTTGTGTCGATGGCATAGCGAGGGTTGAAATACGAGTATGCATACTTAATTAGGTTAAAAACCTAACTTAGTAATTAGAATACCATATTTGAAAACTTATCGTCATTGACGGTGTAATTTACCAGTAGACATGCTATTTTTTAAAGTAGAGCGAGTGAATTATGGTTGATTTTACATTGATCGAAAAATTGCAAAAAAATATGCTCTTATAATTTTAGAATGTTATTTCCTTAAGATTCTGCAGAAATATCAGCAGCACTAAGTGAAACGTGAAGCTTGCCCACTTACGGTCTTTAAGACATCCGTTGTAATATTTCCCCCCATCATGTCATTTCTACCCTACTTACGAGAAATCGAGTTGTAGCCAAATGTGCCCGAAGCTCTGGTTATTTTCTCAGTGCGACGATTGCGAGCTGCAGGCGAAAGCGATGAAAGTCTGACTTGAAAGAATGTCCGTCCCATTTGCTTGCATTTGCGTGACTGTCAGAAAAATGTGTTCGATTCATCTCTTTGGCAAGAGAGGAGAAATAAGAGGAAGAATTTGGCTGCTACACTGCGTTCCAACTTGGCACATTAGTCAGGATGGCGCTGTGAGGCTCCGGATGAACTGCTGGACAGCTCCCGAGGCAACGCAGACGTCTCTGGCTTCGTCTCGGCGGTTCCGCCACTTAGTTCGTTATTCTACGACCGATCAGCTTACTCTCAGCGTACCCAATTTTTCTGATGTCGTCGCTGTTCGCATTGTTCGACAGCCTGCAAGTTGCGGTGAATTCTGACTGATATGAACAGATTTTTTCGAGCATCATGCCCCGTGCGTATTCCGATTATTGATTACCCTTTTTATTCATCAACACTGCTTCAAAAATGTAGTTACTGTTCGCTTAGCTATAGTCGTGAAAGCTAAGTAATTTCTCGTTTTTATTCCAATTAATGGGTGAGAAACCATTCTTCAGGAAAGTATTATGATGAACACTGTCTTGTGGTGGACCTCAGGGAATTAGTACTCAGGTTTATCCCAAACTACTTAGAAAAAAGTAGCAATGCTGTGGAGGAGTCTGCTGTGCGTTTTGTTGTAAGGCCACGTCCTTTCAATACTCTCTGTTTTTCTTGAAGGGAGGTCGGCGTGCATCAGAATAGTTATTTTTGCTTCTGTTCCTTGATTTTTTGTATCAGTTTTCATTTCTAATTAATGTCAATGCTGCCTCTTTTTGCCGGCTGTGGCGAGCTGTGCCAACCGAAACTGAATTTTTTTTTTGCTCTTATGATGCCACATGAACTAAACCTTGGCATAGTTTTATAGTTTTGAATGGCCTTGAACGGCAGCTAAAACTGGTTTAAAGTAATAATAATCGCAGACAACAAAATAACATTTACTGAAATGAACGAAAAGATAATCCTTCGAATGTTGAGCTTATCGATTCCTTAGTCATCTACCGAAAAAATATGAAAATGGAATCAATAACAAAATGAATGAAATAAAGACGCATCGAAAATATCTCAAAATTATACATAACCTTTTATTGAAATGTGTTAAAACAATCGTTCGACCCTAGTTTTGAGTATGTAATTTGTATGTTATTTTAATTGAAATTCATTAGCAATGTTACATGTTTCAACCCTTTTTTTGAAACTTTTTTAATTTGTTCAATTTTCGAAGTCTTTGTGCTGAAGTATTTTTGACTAGTTATTCTTTACAATTTTAGCTGTCATATTTATTCATTGTTTTCGTGACGCCTATTCACTCAAAGGGTCGACTAGTTTTGATTCTTTTATTCTTTACATGCTTCATCTGTCAAATTACAGCGATCGGACAAAAATATAGAAACACCTAAAAAAGACATGTTTCCTTGCCTAATACGGTATAGGGAAACTATTGGCATTCAAAGCAATCAGAAATACTTTGCTTACAGAGCTCTTTTCGTATTGTTTAGGTACTTACAGGGTTTGTGAGCACGGCACTCATTTCAGCAGTAACTTTTGCAAGTGTGTGTTCTTCTTTTTCGTCACAATCCTTAATGATCTCGATCACTCAGCACACAGTTTGATTTAGCACTTGGAACACTCAACACCTCGGATACGTTGCTAACGGAAGTACCCACCATACGCGCTTCAACAATTTGCCCATATTCGAACTCTGTTAGCTCGGACATGATGCTATTGCAACTTTACAGAACAGTGCCCCGACAACGACTGACCTGCATTGCGTATTAACGGCGTTGTACAAGTGGCTTCAGTAGACAAGAACACCAGTGGCCATCTACGAATTTCACTAGCAAAAACTTTTTTTTCAAGCATACAGTTCACGAGGTATTCTCATTCTTTGTCAAACTCCTATACAACTTCGTGCATTAAATAATAAATCAGGGTGTGCTAACTTTTCTTGAAGGGCCAGTAATCCTCTGATATTAGCCTCACGGGTGTATTATATTTATGTGTCATCAATTTTTTCTTTCATATACTTGATTAAGCAAAAACTTTTCACAAATACCGAAGTCGTAGAGGTTCTTTGGCTATCACTGTTCGTAACATGAGGTAAGACATTGAAAAGCCTTCCATTTGTAAATAATATACTTTTTTTTGAAAGACTACTTTCACTGATATGACTGCACGTTTGATACAAGACATTTCCTATTTATAGAAGTCATTTCATTACTGTGACACATTTTATATTCCTTCTATGTATTTGTTTCAAAAATATTTAGTTTGGAAGAAACCTATGCTGTAGTGTTTCTGACGTGGCAACCACCAGGTCTGAATGTTATAATCATCCTAATATTTACGCGTCTGAAAAGTAAAAATACACCAAATGATAAACGGCGTATAATTGCAATGAATGCAAGTGGAATCAATGCGAGATATTTTTACAGTAAGAAGGATAGACATGAACAGAGAATGATTCCACGTTGGAAATAAAATGTAGAATCAATACCAGTTTGAATGAACGCTGTGATTTGATAAAAAAGAAATCCGATAGCTTATTAATAAATTATCCCACTGAACAATTTTTTTAGCCGGACAATTTAGTATTCATTTTTTCGGTCAACATCTCGGCCCTAGACCGTTGCTGCCGATCTTCAGTGCGGCCCTGATACCTCTACCTTAAATTTGCCCTAGTGTAGTAGTACTTCTACGTACTAATGTACGTTTTCAGTCGTTCAAATCCTACGATACGTCAATCGCCGCATCGCACTCCTCAACGCTTGTGCGAGCACTTCGACATTCGTATATATTTATTATGTTGTAAACTGTTATTTTCATTACATAGAGAACCTATAAATACTACCAAAGATAAAATTTATTGTCAAACAATTGTTTTGACAAGTTTTCTGCATGAGTTTCATTAACTGCACAAAGGTGAATAAAATACATTTCACTGCAGAAAAGAAGTATTTGGTGGCATATACATATACATCAACCTTTAGTAATGTAATGTTGATTACAGTATTCTTTCTCCTACAATGTGACACATTCGATATCGGTTAGAGTTCATCAAATTCAAATGAGAATCTCTAGACAAAAAGAATAGGCACTAATATTCGGCAACGATGACATGTTGCTGATCCTTTAAAACGGACAGAGACGTACAATTTTTTTATAGGTTGATTCTCTAGCTTGAGTTCGAGCTTGAATCACAAGATCTGAGAATGAATTTAGTTTGGGAACGCAGCATACGAACTTTGCCTCCTCACCTTCGAGGGTGGGAGCTACAAAAACGCCTTATGGAAAAAGTATGACTCTTTTGTTACAACGTTTTGTTTATCTGAATTAGAGTTAGCGGCTGCGTGGTCTCTGGTTTCAGTGAATGTGATTTTTTTTCTGTGCCAATGAAAAATTTGTTTGAACTCTGTCTAACTTTCTTTTTCGTTATCCACCTTTGCGTTTGTATTGATTGCTTTTAGAGGCGTGCAATTTGCTTTCAAAACCTCTAATGTGCACGCGTGTCGCTAGAATTGACGGGCAGAAAGGGGCTTAAAGTACTGCAAATAAATAAAGTTGAACTATGTGTATACGTAAAGTTCCTGCACAGCATTCTCAAAATGCATGTGTGCAAGTACATATGTATAAAATTGTGCAAAACAGTAATAGAAGCATAAGAAAAGATACAACTCGTTGGCTAAAAACTGAGATTCTGTGTTTGACGTTGTACAACTTTATCATCTTCGTCGATCACATAACATGAAAAAATTGAAATACCTCTGAGCGCCCTTTTACCCTTACCGTTTTAGTTACCCTTTTTAGGAAAACGTTAAGTTTTTCACCGAGGCTGGAGTTCAGTAACCCATGATGAGCCATCATCATATTCTTTACGCAAATAAAAGATTGGTATCATGTACATGACGGATTTTAAAGTAGTGTTTGCGATGACGTCATAAGTAAAAGTTCAAGCAGACACGACAAGACTATAATCAGGCAGACAGCGCACGCTGTGCATTGCATCTTCTGATTGATACTCCGTGTTGAGCGCCCTTCACTGAGTTGTGGCTGTGGCTTGAGTTTTGTAGTCGTGTTTGTAGTGAGGTGCTCCGGCTGAAGTTGTTGATTCCGGCTGAGGTGGTGCATTTCGGCTGAGGTGGTGCATTCCGGCTGAGGTGGTGCATTTCGGCTGAGGTGGTGCATTCCGGCTGAGGTGGTGCATTCTGGCTGAGGTGGTGCATTCCGGCTGAGGTGG
>VCRD01000684.1:31795-67679 GCA_006783055.1 Trinorchestia longiramus | reverse complement strand
CTGAGGTGGTGCATTCCGGCTGAGGTGGTGGATTCCGACTGAGTTGTTGCATTCCGGCTGAGGTGGTGCATTCCGGCTGAGGTGCTGCATTCCGGCTGAGGTGGTGCATTCCGGCTGAGGTGGTGCATTGTGACTGAGGTGGTGCATTCCGGCAGACGTGGTGCGCTCCTAGTAAGCTAATGAACAGTTGTTGCGTGAGTTCTGCACCAGGGGTGTGGCTGCTGAGGTGATACTCTTCCTCTCTTTCTGTTTCTCTTTCTCACTTTCATTTTCTAATTTTTTTTCTCTCTCTCTTTTTTTCTTTCTTTTTCTATCTTTCTTTTTTTATTTCTCTTTCTGTCTCTCTCTCTCTCTCTCTCTCTCTTTTTCTCTTTCTCTCTCTCTTTCTCTCCCTTTCTTTTTCTCTCATTCTTTCTCTCTCTATTTCTCTCACTCTTCCTCTTCCTCTCTCTTCTCTTTCTTCCTCTATTTCTCTCTTTCTTCTTCTCCTTCTCTCTCTTTTTCTCTCTGTCTCTCTATCTTTCTCTACCACTTTTTCTCTCTCTTTCTCTTTTTTTATCTCTCTTTCTCTTTCTTTCTTTTTCTCTCGCCATCATTTTCTTTCTCTTTCATTCTCTTTCTTCTTTTTCTCTCTTTCTCTCTCCTTCTCGTTCGTTTTCTCTCTCTTTCTGTTTGTCTCGTTTTCTTTTTCTCTTTCTTTCTCTCTCTTTTTCTCTCTTTCTCTCTCTTTCCTTCTCTTTCTTTCTTTCTTTCTTTTTTCTTTCTATTTCTCTTTCTTTTTTCTCTTTCACCCTTTCTTTCTGTTTCTTTCTCTCTTTGTTTCTCTCTTTCGCTTTCTTTCTCTCTTTTTCTCTCTTTCTTTCTTTTTTTCCTTTTCTCTCTCTTTCTTTTTTCTCTCTTTTTCTTCCCTATTCTCTCGCTTTCTCGCTCCTTCTCTCTTTTTCTCTTTCTTTCTGTATCTTATCTACCGATAACACAGCCCTGATAGTACCCGTTGAAATTACTCGGTTTAAAAGCGTTAAAATTAAGAATCTATGAAACAAAATACTTATTTTAATTTTACCCGTGGTACTATTATAATCTGAAAAAAATTTTGCTACCCTGTTACAACTACTCTTACCTAAGAGATACATATGAAGATCTATGGGGATGTGCAAGATTCGTAATTTCTGGGAGTAAATGACAAGGTTTTCCTCATCAATACGTCGTGTGGATTTGGTGTCCTCCAGGCGTATTTCTAGCTCCATCCAACAGACCTCACAACCATGTTATCGTAGACAGCTATGGGTTGTATTTGTTGTCGGACCTTTTTTCTTGTTTCCTTTTCTCTTCTTAAGTAAGGGAAGTCTGCTCACCGTGCAGCCGGCCTGTTGCAAGAACGTCATTGCTTCTGTTTCACTTTCGTTCTGATTTCACTTTCTCATATTTATGAGATACTTTCGCTTTAACTGTCTTAGTCGTGCTGTACCAACGGAGATACTTAAATTTGAGGTCTCGTACTAACGCTAAGGTCATTACCGGCCAACTTCCTTTTTTGGGGATGCATCATTTTGTAACATATGACTATAAAGTTATGTAACTAATTTTTATATGACTAAAATGGGCCAGTTGTTTTCGAGTACAAACTTCATTAGGATTATTCTTAATTTTATTCAGCACAATTCTGAGGGTTGTAGAAAATGGAAACAGTGGTTAAAAAATCATGGTTTTATTCCAGCTTTTAATAGGTTAAATTGATTGTATGAAAAGGAAAGATCGTTCAAGTGATTAATTACATATAACTAAGGCAAAGATTATAATTGCCATTCGAAGTGACGCCTTTACGGCTGAGTGGCATTTATTGCAAAAGAATAGGTTGAGGGAACTGCCGAACATCTGGCTAGCTAGAACGAATATCTTGAAATAATTATTGAAAGAATATTCCGATTTTAAGTTAATATTGGCAGACTTCCACACTTTGTTTGTACGACTCAACCTAAAGTTTCACCTCAGTCTGTACCTGACCACGTTTTGAAATCTACGATCAAGACTCAGGTTTCGTTACTGAAGCGTGGGACAATTGAAGGGTGCGTAGCTGAAGTGGTGCCAAGTACAAGTTATGAGTATCCCCGTGCATCATACTACGGGGTGCAGCAACATAACTTCGTTTTTTCAAAGTAAAGCGCTTTGAAAAAAAGGAAGTTATGTTGCTGCACTCAGTACAAGTATCATAAACAGTAGCTTGAAAAACAAAATTGAAGTATATTTTGTTCGACATTCAATTATAAGTTTTAGTTTCAAACTGCTCCTTTTTCTAGACACATATCATTTATTTGCAATGAAGTGAGGCAAGCTGGTCGTCAAGAATGTTTTTACTGTAACAAGACGCCGATCAGGTAGTACAAAGAGTAGGTTAGTAAATTTAGAACTGCAACTCTTTGAGCATCTCCTGGTATTACTGAGTAACTACCATTTGAACATCAATACAAGCATTAAGGCAAAAGCCCACTGCACAAAATGACTTTAGTATAAATTCGATTTAAATTCTATGTAATGTGAAGCTTCATTGCAGGAGGTAGAAAGAATAAATGAAACAACAGCGTAAACAACTTTAAGTATAGCTAACGTATAACTTTACTGAACCAACTAAATGGAATGAAATGCTGGCTTTTTTGGGAACGTGCTGGCTCGCACCGAAGTCATCTTTTGGCGTTCTGTCTTCAAAACAACATTAACAAGTCCGAGTAAGCCATGTTCTAGTTAAAATTAAGCGCCTAGCAAAATTTCAAATATAACTTCCGTTGATGTTCAGTATAATGATTGTATAAGATCAGCGGAAACTGCTTTAAACCCTGAAAAGTAAAAATGCAGTACGATTAATAATATTGATGATTATACGAAGGAAAGAAATGTAAAATAGATATAAATATGTGAAACACCTGCCATGTCATAAATCGCATTCCGTTGAGCCGAGAGAATTGTATTTCATTAATCATACACCGTATGAAGCAACGACAGCTGCATCTCCCATTCCGCATCCAATGCCTTCTCGACTTGTGATTCATTATTCAAAATCTCTCTATCTCGTGTTGTAATGTGTACAACTTGTGTCCCATCCTTCACAATATGCGTGTCACACTATGATAGTACAATTTGTGTTCATCACTCAAATTCGATTATATTGAGGAACTGCGCACGTCTCTCAAACGCAGTAATTTGTTGCGTCTCCGGTTGCCTTCCTCGCTGCTTCTCTTCCGGAGGCTGAAGTTTTTGTCGTGTGCAAGGCTTATCATGGAGCCATTAGCGACACTCCTGGTGGTGGCGGGAGGGGAGTGGCTGCCCCTGGTGGCCTCTTATCTCGAGTACAGAGCCGCATGCTGCCATGCTGTACCTTGGCCACCATGCTGTCCACCAAGCACCGTGCTGCTCACCAGTCACCATCATGTTCACTTGTAACCATGTTCTCCAGCCACCATCATGTTCACTTGTCACCATGTCCTCCAGCCACCATCATGTTCACTTGTCACCATGTCCTCCAGCCACCATCATGTTCACTTGTAACCATGTCCTCCAGCCACCATCATGCTCACTTGTCACCATGTCCTCCCGCCACCATCATGCTCACTTGTCACCATGTCCTCCAGCCACCATCATGCTCACCAGCCGTCGACATGTATACCAGCCACCATGCTGTTCATCTGCCGCATCTACTGGCCTCTTTGTAGCTCTCCTGCCATAGTACTGTCAATCAGCCACAATTTTGTACTTTGTCACGGTGCTGTCCTCCGGTCACTATGATGCACTATAATCCCGATCGTAACGAATGAAGCGTGAATTTGACCAATCGTGTTTGTATTGGAAGTGAACACAATATGAAAACAAAAATATATTGAACTATACTTTAAAATACAAAAAGTTAAGCGAAAGAATCGGTTTGATTTCAGATATAATTATACTGAATACTTCTATGGCAAATAATAGCAAGAAAGCATTCACCCCACTAAATAAATTGAATATTAGTAAAAGGATATTTTATTGCGATGGAATTGTATCCTGCGTGGTCAGATATTTGCATGCACAGCATCTCAGCTGAACGTTGGGTCAGACAAGACATTTTCTGAAACTTGCTCACCATCAGTGCTCGATCTGTTGGAATGTTTCTGGACGAAGGTCATAATCAAAGTAAAACAGAGCATCGTCTCATATACAACCTGTACAACGTAAAAATACAGTCCTTGAGAATAATGTCGCTTGAGGAATTTGCAACAGTAAACACATTTCTTTTATATGATCTACCTATGTCGACCATGTGTGAGGATATTATAGAATTAAAAATGCGTGATGAATACACGTTGCGCCCAAAGTTTAGAGTATTACACAGAGGACACGTGTTTTAGAATAACGAGCGTTTAAATTACGTTTTGTACTTCTTTATAAAGTATATGCAATTGATTTTCCCGATATTTTCAGCTTCGGGGTTATCTATGGTTGAATAAATTAAGAACTGTCCAGATTAATACTACTCGTATTTGTTAAATCAAGAAATGGGTTCAAATTCTTACTCTGTTCAAATTATTCAAAGTAACCAGCAACAATTTTCTATCTCAACTGACGTACTTCATCGTGTAAAGCGGCCTCGCTACCATGGCACTGCTGCACGCAGCGTGTCAGGCGTGTGCAAGGATGCGTGCGAGCTGCTCTACTCTGGGTCCTGGAAATTCTAAACCAATGATAGTTCATTTAAAAAAATCTTAGTTGAATTTTACGCGAAGAATTAAGTAGATTCATGACTACATTCCATTACTTTTGAAAACTATTTTTTTGCATTGTAAGCAGAAAGAAACAGTAGAAACGATATCTAAAAGAGTTAGTAAGATTGAAATATTCACGTACTGTACGTTGGTATTATTTATTTTTAGCTGTCTAGATGCAATAGGATCTAGCAGTATTATGAAGAGATAGTTTGTTTCCAATGACTATGACTCACTTGTTTGTCGTTTATTAGGTAATGAGTTAATTCATTTTCTATTTATTTGCCACCGCTCTAAAATCTAACGCTTTGACTTAAAATTAAATCATCATTGTTTAGAGCAGAGGTAAGAATTCTGAAAACATTTAATTTGAGAATAATTCAGTCATCCGTAGCGTGCCGCCAGGCAAGGGCAAAGGTTGCATGAGTATTCAGAGAACCAGTACAGGAGCCTTTTAAACCAATACAAAGAAATTGTATAAGTACTTGAGAAACCAGTACAGAAAACCAGTATAAAAGAATCAGAAGGTCACAGCTTGTACTGAGGTGCTTTTCTATTCAGACTGACTACTTAACGGCCGCTCAAGAGACGTCATCTATGAAACAAGTTTTCGTGCTCACCTTCGAATGAATAGAAAAAACACTCAGAAATCCATGTGGTATAGCAGTAAACTAAAATATGGTACGATTGTTTCCTGCAATTAAGTTTTATTTTGGTAGAACTGCGGCTCGTTTTAATAAGTGTCGTGCCAGCGCCGACGCATACTGTGGACTATGGTCGCTCAATTATTCACGAATGATTGAGCTTCATACTCTGGACATTAATTAATAATTTATTGCCTGTTGCGTCATATTTTGGTACAGATTGTGTTGTATTTTCATAGCTGTGTAATATATATTTTCTTGCCTATTTAGTTCTTATGTCCGTTCCTAAATCCATCGTATTATCATCGTCGTTTGCGTCAGATATTCGTTTCTATTAAAAAAACATTGTTTGATTTCTCTCAATATATCAATATAAAGTTCGATGAAGCCAATAATTTGCCATAAAAGATCAACTGCTTGCTAAAATAGATTTTGGTACACCGAAGTAGATCTTTAATATTTGGATGTAGATTCTTATCACACTTAAATGGAGTGTTAGTGTAGCAAGATGGATTATTGGTGGCTTCAGGCATATTCTTAATAGCGCTAAGATTGGTCATTAGTGGACCGACTTACAGCATAATTGCTAACTAACGGAGCTGTTAGGGCGGCAGACTTTAGTCGGTAGCAAGTGCAGAAAATCGATGAATTACGCGTTGAAGTATTTAGAACTAAACTTCGTTGCAACAATGAATGAATTGTTTTAACTAGTAAAACTTAGTCGAAAAATTATTAACTTTATTTGTTTTATTTAAAATGGAGTAGAATCCAGCTGGCAAGGCAAATTCGATCTTCTTAGTAAAATCTGAACAAGACTTGGATAATTGAATGTCCAAGGATGTTTTTTCCAGTCCACGGCAAAAATATAAGTTCGAGCTTAAGACCTTACTACTTATTTTCCTATAATAGGTTTAATTACTTTTCAATACCCTTCCGTTGTATAACTACCTCCGTGTGCATGGTTAGGATTTCCTCTGGAAAGATCTTCATGATTGCTATGTTTGAATATTTACTCACAATTCAATGTTTTTATTATATAATACTGTGAATTTAAAAATGATGTATTCTTTCTTGGACTTGTATCTTTTCATTGATAGTTGTCAATGTTTTCATAAAAACCATAATTTTATGGTGCAACAGGATGCTTTCATGAGGGTGAACCTTGGTGCGCGCTTGAGTAAAATGTATTTTATGTCACCTTCTTCAACTCCTTTGAATGATAATTAAAGATTTATGTATCTCAATATTATTCCATTTTATATTCAATTTGTTTACATTTGTGGCTTATACGACTTTGATTTAAATCTTAGTGATACACAGCTTCCAAATTGCGTACAATTTTCAGCTCTAAAGACTCGCGTGCCCACGCTTCACTGATGGGAACAATGTGCACTCAGGCGTACTGAGTTCGCTGCATTCGACAGGGAGCAGAGCGTCAGATGGATGGTCACTCGGACAACCTTTGATAATTTCCTACCATTTTTCTCTTGCTCTAAAGCTCTCTTTGAAGAGCTGCCAGTGATAGGCAATGCTTTGTGGTCTTCACGTGTTCGTAGTCAACATGATCCTGACAAATTGCTCGTAAAGTTCAACGCTTGAAAAGTGTCTTTAAATGGATCTTTGTCTGCTTTGAAATGTCATATCCTTGTGACTGATGACCTCAACGTTGTTCCATTCCAACTGTTCCCATATATTCACAGAACTGACGATAGATTTTTAACACGGCAATCTTCTTTATTTCCTCCTGTTTGATCTGCTACATGCAAATACGTTAGGATCGTCTTCCACTATGACACGTCATGTGTCCTCAAAACTACTGCTGTCATCGATTGATGAGAATATTTTTTTTGCAAATGAACCTACAGAAGCTTGTAAACCGCAGAGGCAGGAATACCTCAAATTTTATTTTACAATAATTGGTAAATGCCTTATTTGCTAATCGATAATTAATCAGGCTGCTGACTTCCTGATGGTCTTGCTAAGCGCGCTTTAACAAGGCATAATATATGGTGTATGTGCTACACCGTTTGTTAGTGACGCTGTACCCTATGTCTTGCGGATTTTATAAGCAATTTTTTCGCTTGTTGATAAGTAAATTCAGTGTCATTTTATTCTAGAATGATGTATAAGCCACATTAGGGGCATGCAAAGTGAATTTGTTGTTGTATCATGAAAATATTTTCTGAATCTGCTTTACTGAAGGGCTAAGCTAAATCAAATCTGGGTGGATACTTTTTGTAAAAACGCTAGAGACAGACCAAGTTAAACTTGTGCATAGGTAAATGTATAGAATTCTATGTAACTCTGTTTCTTTCCATATCTTAAGGCCATTTTATGTGAGTAATGTTATTGTGATGAAGGCTACTCACTCTATTCTTTTCACTGTCCTTCGGTGCTGTATTGTTTAAAAGAGCGTGGCGTTGTGCTGCTAACAGTCAACTCTTATGAAGATTTTATTCTAGTTAGCTGAGGGAAAGCTTAGGCGCAAATGTTGTAATGTAATGATCTCATCAACAGCGTGACCTGGTGACAGAACTTGTGAGCCTCTCATTTTGTAAGTTACACATCTTTTTCGATAACACTCCAATCCTGAACGAGATGAGAAAGGCCAGGATGTGTGAAATTGATTAGTTAGGAGCATTATTTATTCATTATTAATTACAATAGATTTACCGAACATTCAAAGCTTAAATGATTATCGTGCATATTTTTTTAGATGTATTCAAGTTTCAATCAATTTAGATTAAAATGTTCGCTTTTTCTTTAGTGGTGGGTGTTTTACTAAAAAGGTTGACCGCGTCCAAAAAGGTAGATTTCGTTTTTTATTATCAAGCAAGGTCATTTTGTTCACTTGAAATTGATATTTTTCCTTCATAAACTGTGTGTGTCAGTTACATATTCTTATCGTTATTTTCATTCTTTAGTGTGCATATTTATTCTACGATTCTCGTGACCTTCCAATCTGTTTACCTTTTTACTAGTGTTGCACGTTCTATTCTAGTGAAGTAAAATTGTTCCAGATTTTTATCTCTTGCACTGAGCTTCATAAATGCACGTTTTTCTCAGAAGTTCACCCATTGCTAATAATTGATTTCTAGTCACCCATGCCTACTTTCGGTTTGCTTGAGATTTGGTTTTCAGTCATGATATCCAACTGAAATGACAGTCATTCTCCGCTCGTTTATTCCTTTGCGTCACTGCAAAAAAATTCTCTTTTGAGCTTTGCATGTGAGTGTAGCGTGTACACATTGTGTGCTGAGCTCAGTGAACACTGGATGGTCTTGACGTGTTTTTTTTTGTTCAAACACGACTGCTGTGATTTAAAAGGTAAAAGCTTTTATTACACGACAGGGTTCTAAAGATGACCTTTCAATGCACTTCTTTCTTGAGGGTCCTTTTTAAGACCTGATTTTTATGTTTTGAACGATGGAGGTGCGTCACTACCTGGTACTTCTGTGGATTTGATCAAGCTGTTCTAGTGTTATCTGTTTCAGCTAATGGAGACTCAACCTCTCTGGTTTGTATTAATTAAGCTTACCATAACTGAACAAGGCTTAAATATTCTCTTTCTGGCAAATTATTGTGTATTGGACGAATAAAAAGATTGAATTCGTACTCGTAAATACTGAAATAATTACCATTAACAAAATATATCATGCATAAAAAGATTTTCATTGAATTATAATATAAATTCTATCATAGCTAAGACTGCTCTGTTGATCCTCCATCAATTTAACACTATCTGTTAACCTTCATCAAGTTGAACTCGATTAATTTTCTTCTGAGTACTCAACTGTTCCCAGAAGTTGGTGTTTAGTGCACAAATTAGGTAGCAAATGATTCATGTGTGTACGCACAAATAGTGTCAAAATTTATTACTTATTGCTCCCTTTGTAAATCCAGGGACGTCATTTGCGATTGTAACGTTGAGCGATCGTCACGTTTTTGCTGAAAGCTCCCAGTTCAGTGACCACTTCGTGGTACTTTGTGGGTCTCACAATAAGTGATCAGTGAAAGCGTTTCCTAATTATTTTTCTGTTTTGGGCTTGGGTTCGATCACTGCAGGGCGAGGTTGGCTTTCTAAAAGAAATTTGATACGGTTCAGTCGAGCCCACATGCTCTCTTGCTCTGCAGTAATGCGCCTGAGGTCCATGAAAGGTCATCCCTTGTCGCTATCTTCTCGAGTCTCATAGAAATAGACTGCTTTTGCATGTATCAGCCCTGCAATAAATTGCAAACGCCTTAAAAAGGTCTCCCAAGACATCGATAGCGTCCCCGCGTATCACGCTGGACATTTACACGACCGTGCGACGCGATTGACGATAACGGGAGCACTTTTGCGCCACGGTTTTTTCTTCGATAAACTTACTGATGCATATATGCTGATCTTGCGGTTTTTTCCAGCTGTCGTCATTTATTGCCAACGATAAGCTTCGTCTTATTATGGGGAAGACAGCGTGTTCTCGCAAGCCTTTGCTATGTGAACTTCTTATCGTCTGTTGCTCGTTGCGGGCTGCTTAGCTTGTTTTTTATGTTGAGTTTACTGCGATCTTCGAGCCTCATTTTCGAGGACACTCTCAATGCTATTTTGAAGCTATTTATATCAGTGGAATATGATCATACACTTGGTGCCAATTCTTTTACTATTAAAGATTATATTTGAAACCAGTGCAAACCGTCAGTATTACTCATGCTGCCGTTACTAAATTTGATTTAACTTCAAATTGAACTATCCCAGCAAATACAATTATTCTAACGGCATCGTATGTGGGAAAGGTGCTAAAAGGGATAGTTGCTCATGTGCTTTGGAGTTCTGTTTGTTTTCCTAGTTAAATTTATCCTATACTAGTTAGTTCCAGTAGAAATTCGCAGTTTGATTTGATTAATTTGAAACTTATAAAAAAACGATGTATTAAAAATTTACGATGAATCATCGTGTTTTGAATGAATGTTTTTCATGAATATGTCCAGAATTTCTATTCTGTATCCTATCTACCGATAACATGTTCTAGATGGTAAACATGGAAGTTCGATGATTTGAAAGTGATATAATTAAGGATCTATGATATAATATATAATACATTTTTCAGTTTTACCCATAGTACTATCAGAACCTGAGTATTTTTCATTAATATATGCAGAACTTCCATTCGGTATCTTATTTACCGACAACATGGCCGTGTAGGAGAAGGAGGCTAATAACAGGAAAAAATGGTGTATTTCATTGCAATCTGACACCCTTGGTATCCACAATACATTGCTTTTAATACATGAAAACCCGTTCCCATTTAATTTCAATCATTTTTCTTCAGTAATAGATCGGAAAAAATGGGACGAACACACACAGATAGAAGAGGGACAGAGATGGAGAGACACTGTATCCTATACAGGATGGGCCAAAAAAATGTTTAAACTCTTTGAATTGTAATAACTTACTTTCTATTCAGCATAGGAAACAAATAAAACCACCATCAAAAAACTGAAACAATAAGGATTTATTTACGTATGCTACAAATTTTCCATCTGAGTTTCTCTGACTTCAATTGAGTGAAATAGCCGACAGTTGAAATCATCGATTACGTTCCGTAGTTTCACTGGGTATAGCTGCGATAACTTTCTTTGCTTTCCTCTTCATGTCAGTGATGCTATCTAGATTTATGCTTAAAACCTGCACAAAACCTCATAGGTAAAAATCTAAGGGTGCCAGTTCTGGAGATATTGGGAGCAACAGGACGTCCCCATTCCTTCTCTTCCTGTTTGAGGTTACTTCTGTTACAGTAAGAGTTTTTTTGCTGTCCACTTGTTGAGAATTTTGTCAACAGTTATCTGAGTCGGTGCGGAGCCATGAAACCTGTAGAACCTCTTTATTGTGTTGAGCATTCGAGTTTGTGCGTATCATTTGTTCCGCAAAAAACTTGCGTTGGTAAAGAGTTAGCTCCTCCATTTTAAGGTGAGAAAGTGAGAATGTGGGAAAACAGAGCAGTAAATACTACGTGATGGTAGCATTTGTGTTCAAATGACCAGTGTGAAGGACACATATTCTGAATCGAATTTTTATCAGCTTTGAGATGGTGGTTGAATTTATTTCTTCCACTGAACAGAACAAAAGTTATTGCAATTTAGAGTCTTTATATTTTTTTGCCATCCCCGTATGTAGATTTTGAATCGGTGAATACCTAAAAATTCATACTGAGATTTTTTGTTAGGATACATTTTTACAATAAAATTAGGGCCTTTGATTAAGTATCTCGCTTACAATTGAAAATTCTTTGCTTGTCAGCCAAGGCTGAAGAACACCTACGATATGCTGCGAGAAAGTATTTCTAGAGCTGGGGTTTCCAACGTGGGGTGCTCGCACCCCCTGAGGGTGCGAGACGATGTTCCAGGAGGTGCGAGAAAGGTCCAGGTAAATAATGGATAATGGCTATATGTTGGCATTTTTATTTTATTTCGCACTGGACTAACTTTGTTTTCATATTAGAGTTCAGTATCGTTATTCAGTGGCCGTCACATACATTGCTGAAACGATTCAATCCTACCATACATTTAACGCGTTCAGTAGTTCCTAAAGTTTAGGACCTAAAATGAACATGTTTGTTACCGGGATGGAACAAGTTCAGGCGTCAGCTGTTTTTCACTGCCTGATAATTTTTGTTGTTGTGTATGAAAAAGTGAAAATTTTTAAGCATTTGAGAACTAGTCCTTGTAGTGTATACAGATAACTCCCGATTTATCCACATCTCGATTAGTCCCTCTCTCGATTTATATAGTTTTGTTTGCCTCCATTAGTCCGCGCCATCTCGATTTATCCACCCTTCGCGTTCGTCGTGTATTCTGCAACATTCCTTGTAAGAAAAAAATCAAAAGGACATTTTGTAAACAAAGGCTGTTCTTTCATCTGTTAATCTGTTTAATATGTGTTGGTTCGATATGTGGGGCAATGTGACAACCTCTATGAGTTCAAGTAAAAAAGTTGATGTACCTATGAAAGTAAAAACCAGAAAAGCAATTAGCGCGATGTCAAATGAAGAATTAATGAACATAGACTGCACATTATTATGTGAAGTAAGCCGGAAAAATGAAGATATTGAAGGTGATTCTATTAATGCAAAGGCATCAAGTGTTGATAAACTAGCTAAATGTTTCGATCTTGCCGAACAGTTAAAACAGGGTTTTGCAGACGTAGAAGACAATTCAGATATTAAGTGTACATTTTGTTCAACTTTAGATGGCCTTCTACGTAACTACAAAAGAAAATATGATGAATTAAATAAGAAAAGTCAGTGATTTCATCTAAATATTCTATCAATATATATGTAGTCATATACATAAATGTAATAAAGTCTTATTTTATATTTTAACGCTTATATATTTCAACTGCTTGCCATCTCAATATATTTAAATAAATATGTTTGTAACGTATAAGAGCATTAAACAATTTATTTATTTGAATATTTTCGTTTTATTTACTCCTTTACTGTTGGATGCTGAGATAATTATTCGTATGCAGCATAAAGTTTCCCCTAAAAGAACAGGTTCACTTTTTCTTTTAAACCAAACATGGTACCTCGATTTATCCACCATCTCTATCTATCCAATCCCATCCCAGGAGACAAATCGACAGTTACCTGTAGTACTATTTTTACTACTTAGTTGTTTGTTTATTTCTAGTAAGAAATTATTTTTTCTGAGGTTTATTCCATTGTTAATTTATTATATACGTATATCAGGACTACATTTGTAACTTCCTTTACAAATTATATTAAAGAATAGAGTGACATTTTTTTTATAAAATATTGCTCGGAATTTGCATAATTTATCCTTGAGCAAAATATAAATTTCAGGGGGTGCAAGGTTCGAATGAAATTTCTTTAGGGGTGTGGGGCGAAAAAAGGTTGGGAACCCCTGTTACAGAGTAATACACAGTTGTTACAGGCCCTGAAGAAACACAAAACATTCGTAGATAATTTTTTGTGCATGATCTATTCTTGCTTTACGAACGAAAATTGGATAGCAGTCATGGTCTGACTATCTCTGATCAAATGTTATGCATACGTGGTCCATGTAATACAAAGGTATCAATTACACCTCTGCTTTTCGTTTACCTTGCCATTAATCAAGCATATGTAACACTGGGAAGAGTGCCATGGAATAGACTAGATTCTTGAGGTAACCTCGATTGTATCTGGTATCGCCAATACAGCTTGGTCGACACCACAAGCTTGGTCGACACCACTAGCTTGGTCGACACCACTAGCTTGGTCGACTCCACCAGCTTGCCGACTGGCCCACCAGCTTGGCCGACTAACTCACCATCTTGGTCAACTGGCCCACCAGCTTGGTCGACTGGTCCACCAGCTTGGTCGACTGGTCCACCAGCTTGGTCGACTGGTTCTCCAGCCTGTTCGACTGGTCCACCAGCTTGGTCTACTGGTGAGCGAACTCGCTTGCGATGCGAGAAGACCCGGGTCCGAGGCCCGCTGCCGCGGTGGTCAGTTTGTGCATGACCATCGCTTGGTTAGCGGTGGTCAGTTTGTGTATGACCATCGCTTGGTTAGTGTGATGGTAATAGTGATGTGGTGATCGTAGTGATAAAGTATAGTGATGTGTAATGACGTGTTAATGTGTAAGCATGTATGTGATGTGTTATACGGATGTGTGATTTGAATGGGGTCGTGGGGAATGCGAGTGGTTGGACCACGGAGCCAGAGCCATTAAAGCCCAACCGCGTCGTGCAGCAAAATACAAACAAAACAAGCAGCGTAAGCAAGTCTGAACAAAGCCTATCTGTTGAAATATGTCCTACGAGTGCCTCGAAAACGTGGGAAGCATTGAAGAAACTAAGGAGCAAAATGGACACAGCACACCTCAAAGCCAGACCTAATGCGAAAGGAGGAGCTAAAAGTCAGGAGGCATGTTCTAGAAAATAACGGATTATATAAGCAGCAGTCGGGAAATCAAACGAGGTCAAAAGAGCAAGCCGTCATAGTATGAACACCAGTGCTAAAAGCGGCAACGATTCTACAATGGGCATCTACGAACTGGGGCCAAGCAGCATCGACGTCGAGGAAGCAAAAGATAGAGCATCATTCGGAGGGAGGTAAGAGTATTTTTGGGATAGGAAGCAGAAATAAGTAGTAAGGCACCTCTATCAAGGTATGCACTTACGGAGTATTTTTCTCTCATTTTAGGGAGGGATTTATCAGGATCTACGGGATCGATTAGGCTCAGGATCAGGATCAGAATCCATCAAGGTCTACGGGATTTGTCGGAATTTGTTGGAATCTACGGAATCTGTAGGAATCTGTTTGGAGCTATCGGAATCGATCGGGATCTACAATATCTACAGTAACTACTAGTACTGCCAGATCTACAACTGCCATGACAACTATTTCTGGGAGTAATTGAATTCTTGGAAAAGTTCATATAAACTTGGGAAAGTTTCGCCAGTAATTGATTCGGAGAGGATCGGGATTTCAGCGCTAACTTGGATTTAATGTTTACGTGGTTACTTCGGAATATCGACAACAGGACCCAAGGGGAAATGTTAATGATACAACTTCAACTTGTGCCCTTTAAACCAATGGAGGTTGGAAATCAGCGGGAGAAGCGCACACGTACAATGTAAACAACAGGACTGCTGACGCTACGCTTAGGGCTCTACCGTGTGGATGTAATTTTTCGATTTGTTAGTCGTCGAGAGTGAACTGAATAATTTTTGTCAGTGAAATTGGTTAATGGTACTGCAGTTATTATTAATTCATGGAAGTGCATTTAGTGAAGTGTTAAGGGTGAGATTGAGAGAGGGGATTGGAGTGATTTTCAGTGAATTTTGTCGTGTTCGCGTGTAATTAGGATGTGTCGTTAGATGGGACAGTGTTTCAAGTGAGTGAAATAGGTTGAAATAGGTTGGTTTGTGCAGATGGATCACATTGATTTCATAACAATTTTACGTGTTCATCGTGTATTTTTCGTGTGTTTTTCCAGTTAATCTTAAGCTTATTAATTGTGTTTATATCCTTCTTGTGTTGGCTCATTAATGCATAATATATGTATTATTCATGTCAGGGGGTTTGGATTCCTCTAATTTGCGACGTCTCTCTCTCTCGTTATTAAAAATTCATTGCATTCAATTAATGTAAAATGTGCATGTTATACTTCACCTCGTAAGAATTCAATTAATGCCCGTAATTATTACATATTTATCCTGTAACCTTTATAGAGAGAGCACGTATCGCCACACTAGAATTACGGCATAGGACTTGGGTACCGACCCAAGAATGGGCCAAAATGGCTCGTTCCTATCGCCTCATTCTATTCAATATTCTGTTCTTCTAATGCATCGTCAAAATATTTTGACTACATTTTCTTTTTTTGTTTCATTTTTAGCTTTTCTAGAACTTTAGCATTTGTTTTGTCGACCAAAGTGGGCTGCAGCTGCATTCACTACAATAAATTCTTCAATTAAGTTCTTTACCAATAAATTTATTTCTTCACCTAAATTAGCACCTCGTTCCTTACAGTGATACACTGCAGAAGAATGTCCTTAGGAGTAATTTCTGAGACAGAACTTTCATCAAGGGATTGGTAGGATTCTTGAGCTCCACTCGAGGGAGTGTGTTGATACTGCCTTTACTCACCAGTGTATCTCGTGAACTTCCCGTTCGCCAGTGGTATTAATGGATACGCGCGAATCAAAAATATTTAGTGTAAGAATCTTTTGTTGCATTTAGGTTGTTAAGTTGTTAATATGAAGTTTTAATTTTTCCTTTCCTCCCTTGTCTCGTAGAAGAGAGCAGTGTGTGGTGGAATGTATATTTTCCAAAAGTGTCTTTGTTTCTGTTTCTTTGTTGCTTTCCCTTCCCATCCCGTGTCTCTGAAATGCTTAAACTATTTTTCAGCGGAGCTGCCTGTGCCATTGGAGACTAATTTTTTTTTACTGAGGTACTTAAACTTTTTTCCAACACTATAAGTGCTATTGGAGACATTGAATTTTTCTTAACTGAAACACTAAATTTTTTCAGTCAGCTTCTGGTGCCTCTGGTGACACTGTGACTCTAGGTTCTAGCTTTGCTACTTTAAATGAATGTTAACTGAGTTTCACTGTGATGATCGCCTTAATTGTGTGGAAAAGATTGGTGAGTAATGAATCGTATAAAGCGTAAGAACCGCGCGATAGCACAGCCTACTACTTCAAAAACTTAATCCAGTTAGGCAAGCTGGTGGAGTGATTTATCTTATCGTTCTGACCTGGCATATGTTGCTACACATGCTGGTATATACGTGATACAAATACATTACTCGGTGTGCACCTAGGAGTGATTCACCTTACCCTCCTGACGTGGTATGTGCTGCACGTCACATCACTTGGTGAAGAGGAAGTAAGAGTAAAGCCCTAGTTCACAAGTGCTGGAATAAAAACTGTAAAAAGACACGCGTGTGGTGTTCTGTAATTCAGAATATTGTAATTGTGGTGTTCATGCAACAATATTCTGCTTTCAGTTATGTGTGGTACAAGGATTTGGAATCGGGCCCAGGCAGTGCAGTCTCATAAATTTTTTCTCTTTGCTGATTTAATGGAACATTATTCCGACTTGTGGTCGTGCTGATAGAAAGGTAGCTCATATGAGGCCCCAGAATCATACAGTACCAAGCGCCATGTATAGGGAAAACGAGTCATGTAAACCACAGTGTTCCCCAAACTTTCCTCTACACGGAACGTGGGTCGGAGGTACAGAATGCATCTGACAACACGGTCAAAATCCAATGTTTATGAAGGCGACTTTCGTATTGACATCTCACTGCTTGGAACTTGCCTTTGGCATGAGAATCGGAAAGTACCAAGCGTGACAGTGGTGTGGGCGAAACTTTCAGTCAATGAGAGCTAGCGACGGAAGGTGCGTCAAGACATGGAAGAAAACTCGATCTCACAGGCAACTGCGGCTGTCAGTGAAGAATCTGATGACGCTGATGATCCGGATGATCACAACGCATTCATGGATTATATTGACACCAGCATCAGAGCAGAATGACTAAGAAGCAATGTAAGTGCAGTAAAACTTTGTTTGTTTTGTTTTTTAACTTTATTAAACTTTAATACTATGTTTACTGGCAATAATAACACATTTCATTGTCACCGTTTTCACAATAATCATCATTTCGTCACAACTACCATTATTCTTGAAATAATCATGACATGATGTAATGGCTTAGGTGTTACACTTCATTATAAAACAAACCTTAAACGAATATCTTTATTGATTCCTGAGATACACGGGTTACAAAGTCGCAAAACTTTGAATCCGTTTTCTGAGGTTTTTTTAAAAGTGGTGCTTGGTACTGTATGATTCTGGGGGCCTCATATGGCCACGTAAAATTAATTTTTATGGATTTTTGTGGATCATAACATCGGGTCTTTCATTTGATTTTTTTTACATGTGAGGCCTTATGTGAAAAAATAATTAGTGGTTATGTTTCCGGAAGTGATTCTGATTTTTTCAAGGTATTTAATTAAATTTGTTGTGCTGAGCGTAATGTCTTCAGAAATAGGGCAGAGATATGATAACAACTACGGAATTACTCACCCTTGTATAAGTTACACATGGACAAGTGCGTCAGCAGTCCTGAATTGAGTGACTGCTAAGTCTAGTCCTCGGACAAGCCCACTTCCTACCAGAAAAGGAATTGGGGCATCAAGAAAATTTTGTTCGTTTGTTGAGTTATTCAAACTTAATTTTATTTAAAATGAGCTTGTTGCAAGTTCGGATTCACTTAGACCATGTTTATAGTTATTTGGATTTTAGATCGTATAATTTTAGTTAGTTTAGTGTCATTAGTCTCGGAAACAACCAAATCATGATTGAAAATAGTAAACGAAGGAAGCTAAGTATGAATCGTAAAATTGGGGCATTATCTCAAAACCTGGACTTGTATGCCATTACCTTTTCTCGTCCATCTTTCAAACGAGAATATCACGTTCAGTTATACAAAGGAATTTTAGAACTAGAAAGTTATACAAAGTTATTGAGAACAATAAGTTTTCTATTATTTTAATATTAAATCTGTCTCTCAGGACATTATGCTTTGTATTATCAAACGGTATCAGAAGAGTTCAAGATCAGACGAGTGATGCTCTCCTGTCAACTGGTTGTCGTATTCTCTTCCCACTGTGTAAGTCGTTGCAATAAGACGCATCTAGGACAGTCCCCTGTCTCCTAAAGTAATTGAAATTCGTAATACTCATTCATGTGTCCTGTTCCATTGAGATCATATTAACAAGTTTATTGTATTTGAAGATGAAGCTGAGCCTCTTTGTGTATCTGACCCTGTAACTGAGGATGCCTGAAGTTTCTTTAAATTAGAATGAAAGTACCCGACAGCTGTGTGGAGTCTGTTCTTTTTCCGTCGTTCCAAGAGTCTGTGTGATTATTCTGTAACAGCGTTTATTGTTCAGGAATACTGTGATGAGTATTTTTCATTACAGAGCCAGCTGTAGAAGTGCGACCCCAGTATTGTCGCTTCTCTGTGACGATATTTCTTCACGTTGAAAGAGAATAGAATTTCCTTAAGAAAAGGAAAACCTTATTAACCTCCAAAGCGTTTGAAAAACGTCTTTCTTTTGAAACTAATATCAGGCTTTGTGATGGATGTTATACCACCGGAGGAGGTGAATCTTCGGAAGTTGAGAGGAGGCGCAACCATGAATTTATAAAACAAAAACGGTTATTGAGTTCCTGCCTTATGCTACGGACGTCCACGAAAAGATGTTAGCGACGGAATTGATAGTACCGTGCAAATATAAATGAAAAAAGTACTTGTTGGCACCCGTGTAGCCCAAATATCGCAAAATTAGGCATGGGCTTTCAAAAGACTGGAAACTTTTCGAAAGAGGATTTAACGAATGATTACAAAGAGGATTAAAATGCATTACTGTAAACGAAGACTTCGAGCAATCCTAATCACTGAGTTTCTCTGATCATCCGGGTGTGCAATGTCATAGATAAATCAGTTAAGATGTTATGGGTAGCATTTTCAGAACTCTGTTCCTGGTGTTATAAAACCTAGCATAGATTCTGTGACCGTAAACGTGTGGGAGTTTGGACTCCCACTCCCACTGAAAACTTCTCTTCATTGGAGAATTTTAGTGGTATTTTCAATGGCTCAAGTTTTGCCGCAAAACATGGATTCAACTGTCAGGAACTTGCGCGATCTTATCATATGGCTAACACTCGTATTAATAATGAAGACCTCAAATAGTTCCTTCCAATGCCACAAACGTTGCTGCAAGCTTTTATATCGATGACGAACCGCTTAGTCCTTATGAATGACTTAGTTGTTCATTTATGAAGTTTAGATCACACTATTGTACTTGTTCTAACTATTGTTTTATTTCATTTTGTTACCGGGACAAGCTACAGAAGTAAAAAGCTGATCCAATTAAAAATTTTTGAACAACCCTGAAACTCGGCAAAGAGATGAAGGTCAAAATAACTGATTCCATGGATTTCGATTTTGCATATTCATGGAGTTTTCTAATTTTAAATTTGAAAGATTTCACTCGTGATCATTTACGTGTAGTCCTGAATTTCCGATATTTGTATTTTTTGTACCATATCCATGCTAAAACAATGACATGAAGTTTAATTTTATCACTGATATCTGGTACAATATTATTTTTGTATATATATATATATATATATATATATATATATATATATATATATATATATATATATATACAAACCTGCATTATATATAGATATAATGTCTCACTAAAATTAGAAGATTTATATGCTTTCGCAGAGCTTTGAATTTTGCGCTCAAAATGAGAAAGTCGCTTAATGATGATCCTTCGCTGTACCTACAAATACTCTGTTGGCAAACCCGGTATCCGATGACCGCAAGTTTACGTATGAGATAGCAGGGTATCCCTTAGTCCCCTCAGCAATGCCCTTATTTCCTGTAGGCAAAGTGCTCGTAATTTCCTCTTCAAGGTTCCCTCAATATCCTCAACAGAGTGCCCTTAAATCATCAGAGCGAGGCGCTCTCAACACATACCGGTCAGTCCTCATGCAGCACCATCCCTCACGCCGGCCAACCACCTCTCCACCATGACAAGCTCCTCCACCTCCACTTCTCCCTCGTGCCACCATGACAAGCTCCATGACCTCCAATCTCCCTCGTGGCGCTATGACAAGCTCTACCACCCCAGTTCTCCCTCGTGGTGCCATGGCAAGCTCCACCACAGTTCTCCTTCGTAGCGCCATGACAAGCTCGTCCACCTCCACTTCTCCCTCGTGGTGCCATGACAAGCTCCATCACCCCACTTCTCCCTCGTGCCACCATGACAAGCTCCACCACCCCAGTTCTCCCTCGTGGTGCCATGACAAGCTCCACGACCTCCAATCTCCTTCGCGGCTTCTGAGAGACTGCTGCGCTAGAGGGATTGGGGAGGAACTGTCGTCACTGAAAGTGTAATTTCCTGTCTCGTGAACCCCAAATGTTTATTTATTAGGTATTCTCAAATGTGAAAAATGAAAAATATTTTATTATTTGGACTATATATATGCTGTATATTATCAAATTTTATTTAATAATAGTAAATCAAACTTTTGTGCTGGATGAGTTGTTAAGCGAGCTCGTTCATTAAAGCTCTATGTGGTTAATTGCTTTCATGTCCTAAAAAATAATTCGACACATTATTCCGCGATTTACGTATGATATTTTATATTCTGTCGAAACCCGTTCATTTAATAACATGTTATAACAGTTATTTATTATACTATCAGTTCATTATTGCTAGTCTGTATTATGAAATCGTCTCTACGTTGTTTTGATTCGTCTCTATCGACGAATTTGCATTCCCCTACCGCAGTTTGGCTGCTTTCCCTCTTATGGCTAGGCTGAAATAGCTCGTGTTCCTGATTCCTGTTGAGTTTACGAAGCTACAGTTATAATAAAACCTGGACTAACAGAACTGCACTGTAAAATATGGACGGCGGGTTGCTATTGCAGCATTAGAGAGATGCTTGTAGCTCTCCATGTGGTGGCATCATGCGGCTGTGTCACCGAACAGCCAGAGCAATTGCCTCTTTTAGGTTATCGCTGACGGCTTCTTACTTGACCTCGGCCGTCCGTTTTTTGTTGCAGTGCTAGCTGCTGCGGCTGCTGATATCTTCGTCTGCAACTAAACTGTCGTTGGATTGTTCTGTGTAAAATTAGTGCTCATAAATGTCTGATTTCTTTAATACGACGAACTTATCCGGTCTTTACTTTTAACATGGCTCCGAATAGAAGTAAAGTACGTAATTCAGTCTATCTCACTTTTTTGTAGCTCACAGACTCATTAGTGTGCAGGGATACTAGTTTTCTATGTCAACACTTTTGAGAAGAGTACTCTGCTCTCGTTTCTTGCTAGGTTCGCCCTATAAGGCGTTGCTGAGGTGCTGTGCTGGAGAATGTATCGTTGACATTGTTCCCTATCTCACCCTTCGTCGCCATCTAGCCTGACATATTTAGTTCAGTGTCTCTGACGCAGCTTTCATAGTGAATGTGGCCGCAGTAAAGACGAACCAGTTTAAGATGCAGCTTTTACACAGAGTTATTCAGTTAGTCTTAAAATTGTGTCAGACTTCCACGCAGTAAAGGACGACTTTTGATTATTCAAATTTGAGGATAAAAAGGAAAACCAGCGCGGAAAAATGTTTTTAGACCTCACGCAAATCCATTCCATTTTAATGTTCTCCTAAAATTTAATTTGGATTGTTTGGAAACTTTACCACTAACATCATGCAATACATCGAAATGAAACACTAAAAACAACAAGCGAACAATATTTTTTAAGCTCACACACATTCGTCCAACATGGTACACAGTTGAATGATTATAAAATATTCGACAAGTGACCGATTGTTTCTCGATTTGTTCTCTTTCGTGTTTTGAACAAGTAATGTCTCAATTCGTGACACTGAATATTATTGTACTGACAACGTATAATTGTTCATTCGTCTTCACGGGTTACTCTAATTAATTTTGTTGCAGTCCTAACAGGTTGTCTTGAAAAGAATGCCCATAGAGTCGCTGATTCTTCTTTTAATCTTACGTGTCACTCTAGCATTCGCTATTAGTGTGATGTTGGTTATGGATGTATTTTCATCATCTTTGTTCAGCGTTTTCTTTCGATGGAGATATTGGGGCTAAAATTATTTTTAGTACGTTTTCATATAATATCGTCATTAAATGTTTATAGAAAACTTGCACCTTTGCAAAATACATTTAGACTCAATACATGCGTATTGACTTCGTCACATCTTTAATTTGCTGCTCTGGAGCAAAACAACAAATTTGCATACAAATATATGTGACAAATAAAAAGGTCAGAATTTTTCTGTACATTTTATGAAATTGCCATAATGCGCTATTGAGCGAATGCTGCAAGACTTACAGGCGTCTTAATTTCAGCTCTATAAACTACATTCCATAACATGCGAATGCAAAACTTGTGCCCATACTCTAAATGAATAGAAAGAATTCGTTGCCCTCGTTCCTTTAGAACTCAACAACATTTTATATATCTGTTTACTTCGATTGTGATCGTTGATAAATTTGTAATATTCAATGATTTAATCTTCACAGACACTGCATTATTACTCTAAAAAACATATCTATCTAATACTAAGAATGACGTCATGTATTTATATATTTATTTATAGATTTATTTATTTATTTATATGTTTCGCGTCACGGTCTTAAGAATAGATTAGCACTGGCGGTTTTGGTTTCAGTTCACTGATAAATTAATACACTCATTTTCGCTGTATAAGTGCACTATAATAAGTCACTTTTTAAAAAAAATCAGAGAGATCCAGAGCCTTATATACTCGAGTCTTTATCGTGGATACCGGATACCGAGTTCGGCGGTATATTGCGGCTCAAAAATACTGTATTCTAAGTGTTTATTACTGTCACAAGAAAAATACGTTACCTTTGAAATAAGCTTAAACATGGAAACTCCACTCGAACGAAAAAAAAGACTGAATCGAGAACGAAAAAGATGAGCTAGAGAAAGATTATCTGAAAAACAAGAACAACAAGCTGTTGTAAGGCAACAGAGGCGGGATCAGTATGCAAGTAGTTCACAAGAACGACTAGAGGCCATACGCTCAGTAGCAAAAGGCAGGCGCAGAGGCGTGAACAGGAGGATGATGACCAGCGTTATGTTCGTAGAAGGAATCTCAGAATAGCAGCGCAAGAAAGAATAGCTGCTGAAACTGAGGCAGAATCAAGTCAAAGGAGAGAAGATATGAGGCAGAGAGTGCAGCAAAGGATTACCAATGAAACTAAAGAAGAGGCAAATCAAAGAAGAGATGAAATGAGACAGAGAGTGCAGCAAAGGATTGCCAATGAAACTGAAGAAGAGGCAATTCAAAAAAGAGATGATTTGTTGTTTGATTTGTTTTTCACTAGGAATGTTGTCATTAAAGAAATACTCAATTGAAACGTTTGTCAGTTGTAAATATATATAAAAGTAAATATATTGCATTCCATTCTTATATGTAATTTTATTTAACATCTTTCCAACAGTATTTGCCATCATTTTTGATGGCACGGGTACACTAGTGTATTTAGAGTGCGCAAGACACGTGTTTTCCATAAGACGCTGATGTTGATCTTTTCAGCGCAAACATCGTTGAAGCATGGTACTGTTTTTTTGCATTCGAACTGATTTTTGATCTTCTGTAATAACCTTAGAAACATGATAAAGGAAATAGATACAGTGAACAAGTAGCCATAAAATTGGGAAGTTCCATGCATTCGGAACCAGTTTGAAGTAACCTGTTGTATCTGCGCTACACAGGCGATGGATCTAATCAAAGAAATTGCTGCTTTAACTCGTATAATTAAGGAGCGGGAACCACAGGTGAGAATATGTGTTTTCTATTTATCTTGAGTTCTTAGTGTGTTAGTATAATACTAGACAGTTCAGGTGGAAATTCCACAATTTAGATTTAACTAATTTGAAATTCTTGTAAAGATGAATAAGTCATGATAGTAATGATACATTCATAGGTTTGCATATTCCACGCGACATATAAAGTGTATGTATCGACATCTACTTTAGAGGTGTGGGACTATAGGGCACCGTCTGGCCAGCTGCGTAAACAAACCATTAGTCGTCAGCAGAGGCCCGAGAAATATGCTTTGCTTTTCAAGACTCATAGGCACAAGAGCGCGTAAGTTATGGAGCGTGAGAGAGTCTACGACAAAAATTAGAAATGAATAACAAAAGAAAAAAAGGGTGAGCTTCTATGAAGCGGCCATGAAGCGACAGAACTATGCACTGGACCTCGACAGCAATGTACGCCGTTACAGCTAGAGCGAAATCTAGGGCCTAGGCATAGGTATAGGTTTTAGGGGCATGGGTGGAATAGGTGATTGAATGGGAATTAAATTAATCATCACACCGACGAATAGCAGCAGATTTTACACGTTCACTTACCCGTGTATAAAGGGGGAAGAATTAATTCCGCAACAGCAAGGAATGAAAGGGAAAAATTAGTGTTATTGCTGTGTTGTAATTGTGAATGTTTAACATCGAAACCCATCTTCAGCAACGAATCTCCAGTGTAATGTTCCGTGTAACTATTCAGCTATCAAGTATGTAATTGATCTGTATTAGTGCACTGCTTAATAGGACATCATGTGCGGTTTATGTGCCTAAATGTGGAAGATGATTCATATTTCCCATCCCGTGATGTTAAGAAGAACATGTATTCAATCTTTTGTGTGTATTATTGTCCTCTCTATTGTCGTTGAAAAGAAATACTGAGAACAACTTTAACTATTTCGTGTATTCAGAGAATTAGAGTCCCTCCAGTGCGATTGCGTATGTTTCATGTATTTTTGTTATTGTCTTATTTACAAGTATTAATTGAAAATAACGAAAGACAGCATGCAGAAAAACCATGCATTGAAAACAACATGTCGTAAATTATGAGAGAGAAAAGAACTCAGCGACAATCAAAGTAGGCAAAAAAAGCATTTACCTTTTATATTCAATAGACAATCAATTATTAATAAATAGACTTCTATTAGTCTTAAACATATCGCCACAATGCATTAGAGATTTACAAATAATTATTGTGTTTGAAATGAATACTTTGTATTAATTTCGTTCAGAACTTCCTTTCTGCACCTTATCGACCGATAACGTGGCCGTGTAATAAATAAAAGCAAATAACAATAAATATGAAGAATTTTATAGTCATTGGGAGCATTTAGTATCCACAAACAATGCTTGTGATAATTGCATACCTGTTCTGATTTCAGTTAAATAATTTTTCTTCAGTAATAGATAGAAAGTAATGGGACACACACAAAAAGATATATAGAAAGAAAGATAGAATGAGAGAGCTAAAGCTAGAGCTAGAGCTGTAGAACTGCAGAGCTGCAGAGCTTCAGGAAGAGCTGCAGGCACAGCTGCAGAGCTGCAGGCACAGCTGCAGACCTGCAGAGCTGCAGAGATGCAAGCAGAGCTGCAGGCAGAGCTGCAAGCAGAGCTGCAGGCAGAGCTGCAGAGCTGCAGGCAGAACTGCAGAGGTGCAGGCAGAGCTGCAAAGCTGCAGACAAAGCTGCTGAGCTGCAGAACTGCTGGCAGAGCTACAGAGCTGCAGGCAGAGCTGCAGAGCTGCAGGCAGAGCTGCAGAGCTGCAGAGCTGCAGGCAGAGCTTCAGAGCTGCAGGCAGAGCTTCAGAGCTGCAGGCAGAGCTGCAGAGCTGCAGTGCTGAGGAGCTGCAGGGCTTCAGGGCTGCAGGACTGCAGGGCTGCAGAATTCCGGTGAGTCATGAAAAGAGCTACGGGAAGAGCTCTGGACACTGCCCTGGAAAGTCCTAGAGAACTCTGGAGCGATCTGTGTGAGCTCAAAAGAGCTCATAAAAGCTCGAGGGAGCTCGACAGAGCTCGAGAAAGCCTGAGTGAGCACGAGAGAGCCTTGTAGAGCCCTGGGGAGCTCTGGAGAGGTCAGAAAAGGTATAGACAGCTTTGGAAAGCTCTGGAGAGCTATGGGAAGCTCTAGAGAGCTCACGAGTGCTTGATATAGCTCGAGAAAGCTTGAGAGCGCTTGAGAGAGCTTATGAAAACACGAAAGAGCCTGAGAGAGCCTGAGAGAACTCGACAGTGCCAGAGAAATCCAGAAAGAGCCCAAACAAGCCCAAGAGGGCCCTGGAAAGCTCTGGAGAGCACTATAGAGCTCTGGAGACCTCTGAAGAGGTCAAGAAAGCTCAAGAGAAGTTTGGAGAGCTCTGGAGAGCTTGAGAGCGCTCGACAAAGCTTGAGAAAGCCTGAGAGAGTCCGAGAGATCCTCGGAGAACCCGGGACAGCCCGAGAGAGCACGGAAGAGCTCGGGAGAGCCCTGGAGTGCTCTAGAGAGCTTTGGAGAGCTATGGATATCTCCGGAAAACTCTGGAAAGCTCCTGAGAGCGTTTGAAAGAGCATTGGAAAATCTTGGGAGAGCTCAGGAGAGCGCGAAAGAGTTCGAGAGACCTCGAAAGCGCTCGAGAGAGCTCGAGGAAGCCCTTCTTTGGGGCTCCCTTGGGCAGTCATGGGCTCTCTTGGGCTCCCTCGAGCTCTCTCGAGCGCTTTCGAGGCCTTTCGAGCTCTTTCGCGCTCTCCAGAGCTCGCCGGATATTTTTCCAGAGCTTTTTCCAGCGCTCTCAGGAGCTCTCCAGAGCTCTCCATGCTCTTCTGGTCCTGGATTCTCACAGGCTCTCTTGGGCTCTCTGGGGCTTTCTCAGGCTCTCTCCAGCTCTCTCGAGAGTGCTCGAGCTTTTTTGAGCTCGCTCGAGTTCTCCCAAGATCTTTCGAACTCACTCGAAATCTCCTGAGCTCTCTCAAGCTCTTTCGAGCACTTTCGCGCTCTCCAGAGCTCGCCAGAGCTCTTTCTATAGCTTTTTTAGAGCTTTCCAGAGCCTTCCAGAGTTCTCCAGAGCTTTCCAGAGTTCTTTAAAGCTCTTCAGAGCTCTCTAGGGCTATCCACGGCTCTCCAGAGCTCTTCAAGGCTCCCCAGGGCTCTCGAGCTCTCTCAAGTTCTCTCGAGCTCCCTCATGCTTGCTCAAGCTCACTCAAGATCACTCGAGCTTTTTCGAGCTCTCATGAGCTTTCTCGAGCTCTCCAGAGCTCTTATGACCTCTTTCCAGAGCTCTCCGGAGCTCTCCAGAGCTTTTTTCAGAGATCTTTCCAAAGCTCTTTCCAGACCTTTTCCATAGCTCATTTCATGGCTCTCCAGAGCTCTCCCGGGCTCTTTAGAGCTCTATGGTGCTTTCCAGAGCTCTCCAGACCTTTCCAGAGCTCTTCAGGGCTCTCCAAGGCTCTCTAGGACTTTCCAGGCTGCTCCTGGGATCTCCAGGACTCTTTCGGGCTCTTTCAGGCTCTCCCAGGCTCTTTCAGGTTCTCTCAAGCTCTCTCGAGATCTGTCGAATTTTCTCGAACCATCTCGAGCTCTTTTGAGTTCTTTCAAGCATTCTCAAGCTCTCTCGAACGCTCTCAAGCTCTTGCTAGTTTTTGCGAGCTCTTCTGAGCACTCCAGAACTCTCTAAAGCTTTATGGAGCTCTCCACAGCTCTCCTGAGCTCTCCAGAAAACTCCAGAGCTGTCCAGAGATCTTCAAAGCTCGCTTGAGCTCTCTTGACCTCTCCAGAGGTCTCCAGAGCTCTCCAGAGCTTTCCAGGGCTCTCCAAGGCTCTTTCAGGCTATCTTAGACTCTCCCGAGATATCTTGTGCTGCTCTGGAGCTCAGGAGAGGCCGACTTTTGTGCTGTTCAGAGCTCTCCATAGCACTCCAAAGCTCTCCAGAGCTCTCTAGGGCTCTCCCGATCTCTTCCGTGCTCTCCCGGGCTCTCCAGGGTTCTCCCAGGATCTCTCGGTCTCTCAGCGAGAGAAACCGATCTGTCATGGGTTCTTGCAGGCTCTCTTGGGCTTTCTCAGGCTCTCTCAAGCTCTTTCAAGCATTTTCGAGCATTTTCGAGTTTCTCGAGCCTCGTGAGCTCTTTAGAGCTCTCCAGTGCTCTTCTTAGCAATCCTGAGCTCTCTACAGCTCTTCAGAGCTCTCCAAAGCTTCCCAGGGCTCTCCAGGGATCTCTCGGGATCTCTCAGGCTTTCTCAGACTTTCTCAAGCTCTGTCTAACGCTCTCAAGCTTTCTCGAACTCTTTTGATCTTTCTGGAGCTCCTGCGAATTCTCTTGAGCTCTCCAAAGGTCTTCAGAGCTCTCCAGAGCTCTTTAGAGCTCTCTAGAGCTTTCCAGAGCTCTCCTTAGCTCTCCAGAGATCTCCAAAGCTTTGCAGGGCTCTATCGAGCTCTCTCAGGCTCTTTCGAGCTCTGTCGAGCGCTCTCGAGGTCTTTCAAGCTCCATTGAGCTCTTTAGAGTTCTTGCGAGCTTTTTCAAGCTTTCCAGAGCTCTCTAGAGCTCTCCAGAGCTCTCTTTAGCTTTCCAGGGCTCTCCAGGGCATTGTCGGGCACTCTTGGGCTCTCTCATGCTCTCCCAAGCCTTCTCGAGCTGTCTCGAGCCTTCTAGAGCTCTATTGAGCTCTTTTGAGCTCTCTCGAGTTTTCTCGAGCTCCCTCTAGCTTTCTCAATCTCTCTCGAGCTCTCACCGGCTCTATTTCGCTCTCCAGAGCTCATTCCAGAGCTTTTTTCAGCGCTCTCCAGAGCTCTCCAGAATTTTTCAGGACTCTCCAGAGCTATTCAGAGCTCTCCAGAGCTCACCAGAGCTCTCCGGAGCTCTCTAGAGCTCTCCAAAGCTCTCCAGTGCTCTCCAGATATCTTTAACCCATTTTAACCCCCTGTGCTCATTTGAGGACAGAACAAAAAATTGTAAAAATAATGGTAACGACTAATCATATATCAACATTATCAAGTACAGATTATGAAAATATGTCTATCCACCATTATATCACACAAAATTCTCACAAATTATATTTAAAGCACTTGAAACATTCATTGTAAAATTGATTAAAATACACTTCTGCAAACCGATTAGAATGTTCGTCATTATTTTTTTATTTTGATCTGCGCATGTTGTCATGGAAAGACTAATGTCTGGAAAATCTTATTTATATCATGTTTATCTTATTTCTGAAGTAGGCTTACAGTCATAGCCGAAATAACACTAACAAGTTTGCTGTCCTCAAACGAGGACACTTGGTGAATGCATAGGCAATACGCAACAATAACATGCTCTGTGTCATATGGGATAAACAAGCTCTGAACATTTTTAGTTTGGTACTTACAATGCGATGTAATGCCTAGACACAGTTCTGAACGTGTCTCGAACTGCACGGGGGAAGCAAGCTTGAACGTGACACGTTCATACTTGTGCAGTGATAAACAAACGGGAGACTCAAAGCGCTACCAGGACATTCCTTGTCTGGAGCTTCTGCTGGAAGGTGTTGTTATTCTTAGTGCAAGAGAAACGATCACAAGGTAAGATTCAGGAGTACTGCTCAGTTGAGAATTATAGTTTCGAGCGTTGTGAAGCCATTGTATGAAATAGTAAATGAAGATGCATGTTTACATGTTTTATTAGTCAGTTTATCTACCTCATGTACGACATTTCTCACTCTGACATAAATGTTTGCTGCGTCATGACAATTATAACATGAACATAAGACACGAAGTGTTTTGAATGCCAAGCAAGATGCTTAAGCTAGCCTACGTAATTTCGTATGACCTAATTGAATTTTTCAATCACCCAGATGTCAAGAAGAAGACTGAAGGCCCTAAATATGGAAGAAATAATGGAGCTTCTTCAGCAGGATGAAGGCAAAAATTATGGTGATGTCATCATAATTCCTCCAGATGTTGATGGGCTGACTGATAATGAAGACTTTGAAGATGAGGGAGAGACAGGCGATGCTATAATTCAAGATGTTCCCGGCTCTCTCGAGCTTCACACTAAACATACGATTGAGGAAACCACTGACTTGAATGAGGTAAATAGCCTTATATCGCCCGCTACCAAACGTTGGGAAAAATGAAAATTATGTGATTCGGTGCCAAAATGGAGACATACTCAACCACAGTGCACTAAAGTGAAACAAAGAGGTGCTTGTTATAATGATCATATGAAAAAAATGAAGGAGGATTTAGAGTTCCTTACTCCTGTTGAGTTGTTCGAGCAATTACTCACCCCTGACATATATGATCATATTGTCAAGGAAACAGTTAGATATGCAACAACGAGCAAGAATAAGATGGAATTCATACTGAGTGTGGATGAACTGAAAGTGTTTATTGATATTTTGCTATTTTCAAGTTACCACAAAGCACCTTCAGAGAGAAGCTATTAGTCAAATAATGAGGATCTAGGACTATCAATAGTAAAAGATGCGATGGCTAGGAACAGGTTTCAAGTGATTAAAAATTGTATTCATTTCATCGATAATGCGATTGCTGAACAGCATGCAAATGATAGAGTAAGGCCACTTATTACCATGCTTCAAGAATCCTCCAAACAATTTGGAGTATTGGAGGAAAATTTGTCTGTTAACGAAATGATTGTGCGCTACTATAGACATAACTCTTTGAAGCAATTCATGCGCGGAAAACCAATTCGTTTCGGTTATAAATTTTGGGCATTGTGTGGTGTGTCTGGGTACTGCTACAATTTTGACCTGTATTGCGGTAAAATGGGAGGTAATGACGAAAACAGTGATTTGTTACTTGGTTCTAAGGTGATACTGAACATGCTCTCAGTTGTAGAAAATCCATCCTCTTATAATGTGTATTTTGATAATCTGTTCACTGATTATGTATTGTTAGTGCATTTGAGGAATTTAGGATTTAATGCTACGGGAACAATGAGGGAAAATAAGCTCAGTAAGTGTCCATTGAAGGAATCAAGTGCAATGAAAAAAGAAAAGAGGGGGACGTATGATTACAGGTTTGATTGCAATGAAGAAATTCTCATTGTCAAATGGGTTGATAACAAATATGTTACTGTTGGTACCAATCATGACACAGTAGAGCCTGTGAAAAATGTACAGCGTTGGCAGCGGGAAACTAAATCAAAAGGAAATGTCCCCTAGCCAAATGTTTTACATCACTATAACATAAATATGGGAGGTGTTGATAAGCATGACTGGTTTGCTGGGAAATATTCAATTTCAATTAGAGGGAAAAAATGGCACTGGAATTTATTTGTTCGTATGTTAGACATGACAATGATAAATGCTTGGATTATACATAGATTTGTGCATGATAGTGATAACTTGAACATGACTCCTTGAATTCAAGAGACAGGTATGTGTCTCTTATCTAAAGAGATCGGGAAATAGAGTTGCCTCTGAAAGGAAGAAGGCCTCAGCACCTTCAACAAATCCACCAGTGTTAGATTTGACCACAAAGACCACTTTCTTCTGAAACGGGAACAGCAACGAAAATGCCAGTACAACCTATGTTCTGGCAAACGGAGAACTTATTGTAAGATATGTACAGTAACTTTATGTTTTGAATGCTTTCCTCTTTATTATTCTAAGCCATGAACATTTCCTGAGCCAGTCAGAGCGCAATTTTTGTTAACAGATCAGTTTGTATAACTTTCATAAACAATTACATTAATTTTTTACCTAAATAGGACTATTCTCTCATTCGACCAAAATGCTATACGCATCAACCCAGTGTCCTCATTTGAGGACAGCCTGTATTTCTTTTCTTTTTTGATATAAAGGATTTTTGTAAGTTTTAGTGTGTTTATAATCCTTTTTTGTGCCACTGAACCTAAAACCATATTAAAATTCGAAAAATTAAAAACTTGGGTTAAATGGGTTAAAGATCTCCAGGTCTTTCCAGAGCTCTTCAGAACTCTCCCGAGCTTTCCAGAGCTATTCAAAGCTCTCCAAAGCTCACCAGAGCACTCTAGAGCCCTCCGGAGCTCTCCAAAGCTGTTCAGATTTCTTTTAAGCTCTCCCTCTCCAGGGCTATCCAGAGCTCTCCAGCGCTTTCCAGGGCTCTCCCTAGCTCTCGCGGACTTTTCTGGGCTCTTTGGGGCTCTTTCGAGCCCTCCTGAGCTCTCTTGAACTCCCTCGAGCTTTCTCGAGCTTTTTTGAGCTGTTTCGAGCTCTCTCGAGTGCTGTCGAGCTTTCTCGACCACTCCCGCTTTCGGGCTCTCGTGGGTTCTCCCAGGATCTCTCGAGCTTTCTCGGGTTCTCTCGAACTCTCTCGAGGGTTTTCGAGCTTACTCGAGCTTTCTCGAGTTCTCCCAAGCTCTCTCTAGCTCTCTCGAAATCTTCTGAGCTCTCTCAAGCTTTTACGAGCACTTTTGCGCTCTCCAGAGCTTGCAAGAGCTCTTTCCATAGCTCTTTCAAGGGCTCTCCAGAGCCTTCCAGAGTTCTTCAGAGCTCTCTATGGCGCCTCAGGGCTCTCCTGAGGACTTCTGGGCTCTCTCGGGCTCTCCAAGGCTCTTCCAGGCTCTCCCGGGCTCTTCAAGTTCTCAGGCTCTTGTGGGCTCTCTCGGGCTTTTTCGGTGTCTCTCAAGCTTTCTCGAGCTCACTCGAGTTCTCTTGAGTTCTATCAAGCTCCCTCGAGCTTTCTCAAGCTCACTCAAACACACTCGACCTATCTCGAGCTCTTTCAAGCTCTCACGAGCTCTTTCGAGCTTTCCCGAGCTCTCCAGAGCTCTTGGGAGCTCCTTCTAAAGCTCGCCAGTGCTCTCCACAGTTTTTTCCAGAGCTCTTTCCAGAGCTTTTTCCAGGGCTCATTTCATGGCTCTCTAGAGCTCTTCAAGGCTCTTCAGGGCTCTCCTGAGCTCTTCAGAACTCTCGAGAGCTTTCCAGAGCTTGCCAGAGCTTTCGAAGGTTCTCCAGACCTCTTCAGAGGTCTCCAAAGCTCTTCAGAGCTTTCCAGGGCTCTCCAGGGCTCTCCAGAACTTTTTCGGGCTCTCCAGCTCTCTCAGGCTCTTTCAGGCTCTCTAAAGGCGTCTTGAGGTCTCTCTTGCGTTCTCGAGCTCTTACTAGCTCTTGTGAGCTCTTCCGAGCTCTCCTGCGTTCTCCAGAGAACTCTAGAGCTTTCCAGAGCTTTTCAAAGCTCTCTTGTGCTCTCTTGACCTCTCCAGAAATCTCCAGAGCTCTCCAGAGTTTTTCCAGATATATTTCCAGAGTTCTTTCCAGAGCTCTTTCCAGAACCCATTTCATGGATCTCCAGAGCTCTAGAGGGCTCTTCAGGGCTCTCCTGAGCTCTCCAGACCGCTCCAGAGCTTTTCAGGGCTTGACAGAGCTTTCTAGGGCTTTCCAGGGCTCTACAGAGCTCTCCAGAGCCCTCTTGAGCTTTTCAGAGCTTCCCACAGCTCTTTCGGGGTCTCTCAGGCTTTTTCAAGTTCTGTCAAGCGCCCTCGAGTTTTGTCGAGCTCTTTTATCTCTCTAGAGCTCCTGCGAGTTTTTCGAGCTCTCCAGAGCTGTTCAGAGCTCTCCAAACTTCTCTTGAGCTCTCTTGACCTCTCCAGAGATCTCCAGAGTTCTCCAGAGTTTTTCAGAGCTCTTTCAGGATCTTTTAGTCTCTCTTAGGTTCTCCCGGGCTCTCCTAGGCACTCTAGGACTCTCTCAAGCTCTCCCGAGCTTTCTGAGCTTTTTCGAGCTCTTTGAGTTTTTTTGTGCTCTCCAGAGTTTTCCAGAGGTCTCCATAGCTCTCCAAAGCTCTCCAGGGCTATCCAGGGCGCTCCAGGGCTCTCCCAGGGCTCCCAGTCCCAGGGTTCTCCCTGTCTCTTTGGGTCTCTCTCGGGAAGTCTTGGTCTCTCTCGGGCTCTCTTGGGGTCTCCCGGCTTCTCCCAGGCACTCTTGAGCTCTCTCATGCTCTCTCAAGCCCTCTAAAGCTCTCTTGAGCTCATTCAATCTTTCTCGAGCTTTCTTGAGCTCCCTTGTCCTTTCTCAAGCTCTCTTGAGCTCTCTCGAGCTATATCGTGCTCTCCAGATCTAATTCCAGAACTTTTTCTAGCGCTTTCCAGAGCTTTATGGAACTCTGCAGAGCTCTCTAGAGCTCACCTGAGCCCTTTGGAGCTCTTCAAAGCTCTCTAGAGCTCTCCTGAGATCTTTAAAGCTCTCCAGGCCTCTCCAGGCCTCTCCAGGGCTATTCATGGCGTTCCAGGGCTTTCCATAGCTCTCCAGAGCTCTCCAGAGCTCTCCTGCGCTTTCCATGGCTCTCCCTAGCTATCGCAGGCTTTTCCGGTCTCTCTGGGGCTCTCTCGAGCAGTCTTGGGCTCTCTCGGGCTCTCCCGAGCTTTCCGGAGCTTTCTCGAGCATTTTCGAGTTGTTTCGAGTTTTCTCGAGCGCTGTCAAGCTCTCTCGAGTTATCCCAAGCTCTCTCGAGCTCTCTCGAAATCTCCTGAGCTCTCTCAAGCTCTTTCGAGATCATTCGAGCACTTATGCGCTCTCCAGAGCTCGGCAGAGCTCTTTATATAGTTTTTTCCAGGACTCTCCAGAGTTTTCTAGAATTTGAAACACCTTGAATTTGATTATTGTCAAAGGTTAAATAAACTTACTTAATTAGGCGTGAATTCATCTAATAACAAGAGCGTTTGATAAAACATTGTCAACCCTGAATTCCACTCTGTAAACTGAAATTTCCTCTTCTTTCTGAAAAGTCAAAACTAATATTATTTTTTACTATCCATGTGGGGTACGCGTCTACTATTATCTTTCTAACTTAAACTTCTCTCACTCCAAGCAGTTTCCGATGGAAACACTGAAAGAGCACGTATCTTTTAGATTAGTGCCAATAAATCGAGAATTGTCAGAAAATGTAACATACTGAAATACGCTTCTGTTAGGTCCATTATTAGCAGAATAATTAATCTATTAACTTCCTACAGTACAAGCAAATTGGGTGGGTGCTATCAACTTTGGGACAGCGACGGGCGAACTCATGCCGTTGAATAAGTCCCTGCAATCGATAACAGGTTTAATGGTCGGTAATTAGAGACCCTGCCTATAAATATATAGAAATAATGGCAATATGATCTCAGGATTCCGTTAGGTTTCATAATAAGTCTTTACTTTAGCGGCAGGAAGAAGTTGGGGCTACGAGTCGTACGTCGACAATCTTTGAGCACGTTGAAAAGGAACGGGTCATCTGCGCTCTATACCGCTGGGGTTCAGCGTGCGCTACCTAGGATTCCGGTTGAACGCGGTTCCGGTGGTGGAAGACTGATATTCCGGCTCTAGACCCCAGGAGACTGACGGACCTCGAGCGTGGTGATGCTGAGGCTAGCCGTTCTCTCCAGCTTTCTATCGTTAATGCTCTGGCTCTTGCAGACCTCATGATTTTTAAATGTTAATATAGTTTCTTAGCAAGAGGCCAGTTATATTATAGGGACGGATAAAAATCCTAACCAAAATGTTGTGAACATTAATAAATTGTTAAAAAAATTACCCTGCTAAATGGAAGCAGCTTGTCGCTGAAGTTCAAGGTAAGAGACTAACTTGCAATTTAATCATAGTGCACGTTTCAGTTGTTGACGGTCCATTCGTCA
>VCRD01000684.1:5545-31328 GCA_006783055.1 Trinorchestia longiramus | reverse complement strand
CTATGAGATACTTGAATATATTATTAAATGTGGATTAGTGAAAATTGACTAGATCGATTTCACTGCTCAATTAGTCTCCCCCCCCCAAACACTTGTTTTTCTAGTTTCAGCCCCGGTTGCCGTTTCCGTCTCCTGGTTCATATTTAATTCAGAATGGACGTTTCTCTTACAGGGCGTAGGGGTGTTTTCCGCAGGAAGGTGACTCTGGTGGTTAAACATGCCGAGCAGGCCATAGACGATCAGAGGCCTGAGGATGTGGACCTGCATCTCAGTGAGGCGCGACGCGATTTGCAACTGGTGAAGGAATTGGATACACAGATAGTGGAAAACTATATACAAAAGGAGTATCCAGGTGAGACAGAGATAGATAATCTGATCTCTGAGCAAAATTCTTACTCTGTTGCAGTTGAAAAGTCTTCGATAGAATTGTCTGAGTCAGTCAAGAGGGATAACATTGCAAACGAAAGCGAGTGTGTATCGCTAAAAGAGCTCAAACTGTCAGAAAGATTGAGAAAGCTCAAGAAAGCTCGAGAAAGCTCGAGGGTTTTCGAGAGGGCTCGAGAGAGAGCCCAAGAGAGCCCAAGAGAGCCCAAAAGAGCCCGGGAGAGCCTTGGAATGCCTTGGAGAGCCCCAGAAAGCTATGGAGAGCTCCAGAAAGCTCTGTAGAGCTCTGGAAAAAGCTTTGGAAAGAGCTCTCGAAAGATTTCTGGAGAGATCTGTAGAGCTCTATAGAGTTCTGGAGAGCTCTCGAGTGCTTTGGAGATCTCTGGAAAGAGCTATCGAAATTTATACTTTCGATAGGATTAATTAAAGTAGTTTCCGAACTGCTGTAGTTCTACAGAAGAGAATTAGGAATAAGCAGCAAAAACTTCCATCGTTGTTGGACGCTTATAAATAAGAGGGATTAAGACTTTCGACGCCGTCGTGTTATGAGGTTCCGTGCCAGTCCCAAGTCACCAAGCTTGACAATATCACATGCATGTAGTTTATTCAGACAGTAAGGATTCGCTACAGTGTGAAGCGGGGGTCTTTGGGCTGTGTGCTGAGGGTGGATGTTGATTTTGCTCCATTTTCGGTTAATTGTGACGTTCTACTTCTTCCTTTCTTTCACCTTCCTGTATTTTGGGTTATTCAAAAGAATTTCTTCCATTTTATTTTTTGTGCTACATATCACCAATTGTCTAACGCGTACTCCATATTTAACTGGTTTATCCAGAACTACAAATAACTTGAATTTGACCATTGTCAAACGTAAAATAAACTTACTTAGTTAGGAGTGAATTCATGTAATAACGAGAACGTTTGACAAAACATTGTCAACCCTGAATTTCACTTCGTAAACTGAAATTTCCTCTTCTCTCTAAAAATTCAAAACTACTACTCTTTTTTCTATCCATGTGGAATACACTTTTACTATTTTTTTTCTAACTTAAACTTCTCTCACGCCAAGCAGTTTCCGATGGAAACACTAAAAGAGCACGTATCTTTTAGGTTAGTGCCAATAAATAGAGAATTGTCAGAAAACGTAACATACTGAAATATGCTTCTGTTATGTCCATTATTAGCAGAATAATTAATCTATTAACTTCCTACAGTACAAGCAAATTGGGTGGGTGCTATCAACTTTGGGACAGCGACGGGCGAACTCATGCCGTTGAATAAGTCCCTGCAATCGACAACAGGTTTACTGGTCGGTAATTAGAGACCGTGCCTATACATATAGAAATAATATGATCTCAGCATTCCGTTAGGTTTCATAATAAGTCTACTTTAGCGGCAGAAAAAAGTGGGAGGCTACTAGTCGTGCATCGGCAATCTTTGAGCGCGTTGAAAAGGATCGGGTCATCTGCGCCCTTTACCGCTGGGGTTCAGCGTGCGCTGCCTAGGATTCTAGTTGAACGTGGTTCCGGTGGTGGAAGACTGATATTCCGGCTCTAGACCCCAGGAGACTGACGGACCTCGAGCGTGGTGATGCTGAGGCTAGCCGTTCTCTCCAGCTTTCTATCGTTAATGCTCTAGCTCTTGCAGACCTCAGGGTTTTAAATGTTAATTTAGTTTCTTAGCAAAAGGCGAGTTATATTGGAGGGACGGCTTAAAATCCTAACCAAGATATTGTGAACTTTAATAAATTGTTTAAAAAAATTACCCTGCTAAATGGAAGCAAATTGTCGCTGAAGTCCAAGGTAAACGACTAACTTGCAATTTAATCATAATGCACGTTTCAGTTGTTGACAGTAAATTCATCCAAATGAATTCTTTATAAAGATCTTTTGAGTATAAATAAAATATTTAATTACTAGTTGATTTTAACTAAATAAATTAATTTAAAACCTTGATTTTTATTCCTGAAGTGTCGTGTACATTTGTGGACATGCGAATTCGCGACATTTTGGGTACTAAAAGATACTTTAATATATTATTAAATGTGGATCAGTGAAAATTGACTGGATCGATTTCACTGCTCACTTAGTCTCCCCACCAAGCACTTGCAATTCTAGTTTCAGCCCCAGTTGCAGTTTCCGTCTCCTGCTTCATATTTAATTCAGAATGGATGTTTCTCTTACAGGGTGTAGGGGTGTTTTCCGCAGGAAGGTGACTCTGGCGGTCAAACATGCCGAGCAGGCCATAGACGATCAGAGGCCTGAGGATGTGGACTTGCACTTCGATGAGGTGCGACGCAACCTGCAGCTGGTGAAGTAATTGGATACGGAGATAGTTGGAGTTGAGTCTTCAATAGAGTCCTAAGTCAGTCAAGAGGGAAACGTTGCAAACAAAAGCGAGTGTGTATCGCTAAAAGAGGCCAAACTGCCGCAGGTAAAACAACTCGAAAGAGCTTGAGAGAGCCCGACAAAACTCGACAAAGCTCGAGAGAGCCTGAGAAAGCCCGGGAGAGACCTGAAAAGCTCTGGGGAGCCTTGCAAAGCTCTGGAGAGCTCTGGAAAACGCTTTTGAAAGTGCTCTGGAGAGTTATGTAGAGCTCTGGAAAGATTTCTGAAGAGCTTGGGAAAGAGCTCTGGAAAGATTTTTGGAGAGCTCTAAAGAGCTTTGGAGAGCTCTGAAGAGCTTTGGAGAGCTCTGAAAAGCTTTAGAGAGTTCGAGAAAGCTCTGGAAAGTTCTTGAGAGCTCTGGAGAACTCTGAAGAGCTCTAGAGAGCCCTGGAGATCCTTGAAAAGCCGTTGAGAGCCCTGAAAGCATTGGAGACCTCTAAAGATTTCTGTAGAGCTCGGGAAAGCTCGTAAAAGCTCGTTAGAGCTCGACAAAGCTCAAGAGAGCTTGATTGAGCTGCTCGAGAGGGCTTGAAAGACCTCGAAAAAAGCTCAGGAGAGCTCAAAAGAATCGAAAGAGCGTGTAAGATTTCGATAGAGCTTGAGAGAGTACGAAAAAACTCGAAAGATCTCAAGGAAAAGCCATAAGAGCTCCGGAGAACTCGAGAAATCTCGAGAGAGCTCGAAGGAGCTTCAAAGAGCTAGAGAGAGCTTGTGAGAGCTTGAGAGAGTCTGAGAGATCCCAGGTGAGCCCAGAAGAGCCCTGGAGAACTTGGGAGAGCTCTCAAGAACTCTGGAGAGCTCTGAAGAGCTCTGAAAAGCTCTGGAGAGCTCTTGAGAGCTCTGGAAAGCTCTGGAGAGCTCTGGAGCACCCGAAAGCGTGTGAAAGGGCTCGAAAGAGCTCGGGTGAGCTCATGAGCTCGAGAAAGCTTGAGAGAGCTCGAGTGAGCACGAGAAAGCTCGAAAGAGAGCTCGAAAAAGCTCAAGAGAGCGCGAGAGAAGAGAGAGCCTTGAGAGCTCTGGAGAGCTTTGTAAACGGCTCTGGAACGAGCTCTGGTGAGCTCTGGAACGATATCTGGTGAGCTCTGGAACGAACTCTGGTGAGCTCTGCAACGAGTTCAGATGAGCTTTGGAGCGAGCTCTGGTGAGCTCTGGGGTGCTCTGTAGAACTCTGGAGTTTTCTGAAAGCTTTGGAGATCTCTGAAGAGTTCTGGAGTGCTTTAGAGAGCTCTAAATAGCTCAGGAGAGCTTTGAATAGCTCTGGGGAACTCTAGTAGGCCATGGAGAACCATGGAGAGCCATGGAGTGAGATGAAAAGAGCCATGGAAAAAGGCTATAGAAAGAGCTCTGGAGAGCTCTGGAGAAAGCTTGGGAGAGCTTGAGAATGGTCGAGAGAGCTTGAGAGAGCTTAAGAGAGTTTAAGGATGCTCGAGAGTGGTCGAGAGGACCCGAAGGAGCCCGAGAGAGCCCGGGAGAGCTCTAGAATGCATTGGAAAGCCTTGCAGAGCCCTGGAGAGCTCGGGAGATCTCAGGAGAGCTCTTGAACGTTCTGAAGAGCACTGGAGAGACCTGGAGAGCTCTGTAAAGAGCTATTGAAATTTATACTTTCTATAGTATTAAATAAAGTAGTTTCCAAACTCCTGTAGTTCCACAGAAGACGACTAGGATTAAGCAGCAAAAACAACCAACGTCGTTCGACGCAGATAAATATGACGGGTTAAGACTTTTGGTGCCGTCGTTTTCGAAGGTTCCGTGCCGGTCCCAAGTCACCAAGCTTGACCATATCACATGCATGTAGTTTATTCAGACAGTAAGGATTCGCCACAGTGTGGAGCTGGGGTCGTCGGGCTTTGTGCTGAGAGTGGATACTGATCCTGCTCCATCATCGGTTCAACGTGACTTTCTATTTCTTCCTTGTTTTCACCTTCCTATATTTTGTGTTATTGAATACAATTTCTTTCATTTTGTTTTTTGTGCTACCTAGCACCAATTATTTAACGCGCACTCCATATTTAACTGGTTTATCCAAAACTACAAATAGACAACTTGAATTTGACTATTGTCGAACGTAAAATAAACTTACGTAATTACGAGTGAATTCGTCTAATAACGAGAGCGTTTGAAGAAACATTCGCTGTCGGGGTGCTTCTTTCCAGTTAGACTATATAAAGCGTAGATCTTTACCTGAAGTGGTTCGTGCCTAGAAGCGTACCACTGAACCGAGATCCTAGGATCCGCCTCGCAGCTATCGCGGGAAAGAACGAGCTGGGACGTTTCCAATAGTTTATTATAAAGATGATGCTATAGACTCGTAGAACAATATAGATAAGCTAAGCCAAGTGGAACGACGTAGCTGATTGACTGGTAATGGCAATTAGGAGAATTAAGGGATTAAGGAATTAAGGAATGAAGGAGAACCTGACGGGCCGACGACTACATACACTTTGAATGAATATAGTCCGCCTTCGAATCAAGGCTTTGGAGATGACCGGCATGTCGTTTCTACGTTACAAAGTCCTGACCCCGATCGAACATCATACGACCGAGTGAGCGAAAGCTTCAAGCTAGTCCTCGTTCCACTTAGTCAGCAACCATAATAATATCAGACACACACATGTGGCCTGAATTCCTGCTGGGTTGGGGACCTGGCAACTAACGACCTGACAGTAACCTCGCGGTGACAAAAGGTCGTCCTCGATCCTTCATTTAAGGTTACACTCTAAACTTGAAGACAACATTCTTCATTGAATCAAATTGCAAATACGGTGGGGTATGTCTACGACAATGTATAGCTGGACGATGTATCCCCGATACGAGGCCGCCGTGGAGGGGGTAACAGTAGAGGCAGTTCTGTGCACAAATGAACATACAGCTACCAGTTGCAGTGCCCGACAGGCCACGTCCCGCGGATTCACCGCCGGATTCTGCATAAAACACAGATATTTAACTGAACATTCCTCTAATTTTACATGAAACGATGTCTTATCAATGAACAGCCACTTATTAATAGATTCCGATAATAGATACACGTAGTTCTAACATCAATAGCATTTATACATTACATGGGTTATTCATCCAATATGACGATAAAGTATAAACTAATACTCCTAGTAACACATGTCTAGCCATACACGGCATCAAACACAATGATTTTTCCGTGCATGTTTTTAAACAGTACTTGTTGCTGAACTGTATATTTCCTATCACATACACAATCGTTATTAATACGCCTATTAATATACAAATATCGAATATCACTGACTATATATCATATAAATTATCCCTATGAAACGTCTTCTAAATAGCGGTATATAAAAACCTGTACAATATCATCATAACATAACATCAATACATATTCCCTAACAGCCGGCTGATAATGCTAATATAAACAGTTCACGACAATAAGAGTCGAGAAATATTATTGCTCAGGCGTCACAGATAACGCACAGTTCTTAGAGATGCCCTTGGCACAAATGTGTACCACGCTCGCGGTACGCCTGTACTTTTTTGCATTACCACGCTTTTAAATTTTTTCTGCCTGCCGGTGCTTGTTGGTCATTAGAGTGAACCTTGCGACCTCTAATTGCACGTCTCAATGAATGAGTCTGTTTACAAAAAATACGACAAAAGACGTCGCTGCTGCCTCGAACGCTGCCTATAATTAGCTCGACCTCTTTATACTGCGATATTATCGATGGGTACTTGCTTGATTTTTCTATCGCGGACATTTTGTACTTTGTAAAGATTATATCTCACCTGCTCTATTACTATGAACGAACCTTCGAATCTAGGTGCAAGCTTCCTGTACTCACTAGGCTTGGGCACGTAGCGTACGTAACATCGCTGATTTATTGCCAGTTCTCTGCTACGCGTCTTCTTATTCGCTTGTTTTAGGTATTCGTTTGCACTTTGGTCTAAGCTCCGTCTGAGTTTCGTATATACGACATCAAAACGTACTTTTAATAACTTGTAGTAATCATCATAGATATATATATATATATATATATATATATATATATATATATATATATATATATATATATATATATATATATATATATATATATATATATATATATATATATATATACATATATATATATATAACAGCACGGCTATTAGTTTCATCGATACAAGAAGGGATATTTTTATCACATGCAAACATCACGAAATGAGAATTGTCTCCTATGGAAGCGTTAAAGCACGTATTTATTGATGACATGATCTCTGGAATGAGCACATCCCACTCTTCGTAATGTGTGTTCACGTAGCTTCGTAAAACTCGACCCATTTTTGCGTTGACTCTTTCTACTAAGCCGTTTGATTGTGGTTGATATGCAGCGGTTTCGATATGCAGCTGTCTTTTCAGATCCTTCTAGTGACTATGCTTACAAAGTGAAGATTTACACCAGTCAGACAATCGGAGTCAACGTGTTGCCTGATTGCCTGATTGGTGTAAAACATCACTTTGTACGCATAGTCACTAGAAGGATCTGAAAAAATTACAGAACCTAACCTAAGTGGTACACATACGTACCACTTCGGAGTCAACGTGTTAAAGTACTTCAATGCCCATACTACGGCGAGAGCTTCGCGTTTCGTGGTACTGAAGTTACGTTCGGTCTTCGTGAGAGTTTTCGATGAGAAGCTGATCGGCAATAATCTCCGACCTTGTTACTGTGCAAGTGCTACACCTATGCCGAGACCGGAAGCGTCGGTACAAATTACGAAAGGGCGGTCGAAATCTGAGTACATAAGTGCTAGCTTACTGAATAGGCACTCCTTGGTTTTAGTGAAAGTACCTTCTTGCTCAGCGTTCTAGGCAAATTTTACGTTATTTTTGAGCATGTCCGTAAGGGGCGATGCAATATGAGCAAAACCTTCGACAAATTGACGGTAATAATTAACTACTCCTAGAAAGCGTCAGATTTCGCTCATGTTTGTCAGCGTGGGGTAATCTCGAATGGTCTCTTCCTTGCTTTCGTCCGTACGAATTCGGTCTTGGGAAATCATATGGCCAAGGAACTTCAATTCTTTCTTAAGGAAGATGGATTTTGACAGTTTTATTATGAGACCTGCACCTCGAATACGGTGCAATGCTTGTTCCAAGTATTCGAAGTGACTTTGTACGTCTTTTGAAAAGATCACAATATCGTCCAGATACACGAGGACAGAAAGACCTAAAACGTCAGACAAGTCGTTAGACATTGATTGATTAACACGTTAACTCCGATTGCTTGATTCGTGTAAAACGTCACTTTGTACGCATAGTCACTAGAAAGATCTGAAAAAATTACAGAACCTAACCTCAGTGGTACACATACGTACCACTTCGGAGTCAACGTGTTAAAGACTGATGGTGCATCTACTAAGCCAAAAGCGAGAACTTTAAATTCAAAATGACCTCTTCTAGTTGTAAAGACTGTTTTCTCGGCTGCCTTGTCAGTTAGAGGAACTTGCCAGAATGCGCTCATTAAATCGATCGCTGAGAAAACTGTTGTGCCTTTCAGGCTCTGAATAAATTCTGTGATATTTGGCATGGGAAAACGGTAAGCCCGTGTTACCTTATTTAGCTTACGGAAATCGACCGTAGGCCGAAAACTACCGTCTTTCTTTTTTACCATGATCAACGGGCTATTAAATGGAGAGCATAACGGGGTAACGATGCCTTGTTCTACCATCTCGTCTACGGCTTTGTCCAGTACTTTTTGATAATAATGGGTCGTTCGATATTGCGTCGTATAAACCACTGCGTTAGGATCGTTCAACTTAATGTTTTGCTTCGTTAGATGGGTTCTACAGTACATGGCGGTTCGCTTTGAGTGGCTATCGCCGAGCGGTTTCGCTTCAGAACGTGCATTACATAGATGATCTAGATCTTCGCCCGGAGCATGGGTATTTACATCGTTTACAGTGAGTATGCGCTGTTAGTAATCGAAATTGGACTGGTTCGATTCCTTGTGCGCTTCACGATCAACGTCTTTGGACGTACTGGCCTTAGGGGGCAGATCATCGTTAGTGCTATCGTCGAACACAAAGGAAATGATTTCATTATCGTCTACTCTTTCTAAGAAGCTTAAACACATCTGTGCGTTTATTGTCACCGCCTTAACTGTCGGATTTAGGAGCATCACTGGGCATTCTCCTTGCTCTACCTTCACTATAGCGGACGCAATCAAAGTATGATTGCTCTTTAACACGTTCTTATTTACGAAGTAGGTCCCGTTTGTAACTTTAACCCTTTCGGTACCATGATGCAAATATCAGAACCTTTTTCAACATATTTAACATCAAATTTAAAAAAAGATGCTTTGTGATGTTTTACGGTCACTGCATTGTCCTGATCAAACTGTAGCTCGCACTGCCCTACCAGCGTTTGCACAGACACACGTGTTGCTCTGCATCTTAATAGGCGAAAAATGACTGCGGCTACCAGAGATGCTGTCAGTACCGAAAGGGTTAAGACCCCTTACGTTTGTCACGATATTAGCGTGCGCTTCTAGATCTACGTTCCTATCTAGATTCAGAATTACACCTCGACGTGTGGGTTCCTCCACGCACTTTAACACGCTGACTCCGAAGTGGTACGTATGTAGGCCACTTAGGTTAGGTTCTGTAAATTTTACAGGGCCTTCTAGTAATAATATGTACAAAGGGAAGATTTACACCGGCCAGGCAATCGGAGGCAACGTGGTAACTTGGAAATATCGAACGAGATTTCTCTTTTACCGCGATACATGCCTCTTGGCTTTGAAGTAAATCTGTACCGATGAGTATTTCCGTGGGGAAAGCGCAATTGTCGCTTACAACGATAGCCTGTAAAAGTCTCGTACTACCGTCTGGCAATTTTAGTGTTAGGCTCGTGCTACCTTTCACGTCTAGGTAATTACCGGATGCACCTTTAATTTTTATTTCACTAAAAATTAAATTGTCCCTGTTCGGGCGCCACTGTCGGGGTGTTTCTTTCCAGTTAGATTCTATAAAACGTAAATCTCTATCTGAGGTGGTTCGTGCCTAGAAGCGTACCACCGAACCGAGATCCTAGGATCCGCCTCGCAGCTATCGCGGGAAGGAACGAGCTGGGACGTTTCCAATAGTTTATTATAAAGATGATACAATAGACTCGTAAAACAATACAGATAGGCTAAGCCAATTGGAACGACGTAGCTGATTGACTGGTAATGGCAATTCGGAGAATTAAGGAATGAAGGAGAACCTGACAGGCCGACGGCGACATTTCGAACGAATATAGTCCTCTATCAAATCAAGGATTCGGAGACGACCAGCATGTCGTCTCCACGTGACAAAGTCCTGATCTCGATCGAATATCATACGACCGAGTCAGCTAAAGCTTCAAGCTAGTTCTCGTACCATTTAGTCAGCAACCATAATAATATAAGACACACATGTGGCCTGAATTCCTGAGGGGTTGGTGACCTGGCAACTGACGACCTGGCATCGCAATCCTGAATACCACTCCGTAAATTGAAAATTCCTCTTCTTTCTAAAAATTCAAAACTATTACTATTCTTAACTATCTATGTGGAGTACGCTTCTACTATTTTCTCTCTAACCTAGACTTCTCTCACGCAAAACAGTTTCCGATGGAAACATTGAAAGAGCACGTATCTTTTAGGTTAGTGCCAATAAATAGAGAATTGTCAAAAAACGTAACATACTGAAATATGCTTCTGCTAGGTCCATTATTAGCAGAATAATTATTCTATTAACTTCCTACAGTACAAGCAAATTCCGTGGGTGCTATCAACTTTGGGACAGCGACGGGCGAACTCATGCCGTTGAATAAGTCCTCGCAATCGACGGTAGATTTACTGGTCGGTAATTAGAGATCCTGCCTATATATATATATATATATATATATATATATATATATATATATATATATATATATATATATATATATATATATATATATCTATATATATATATAGAAAAAATAGCAATATGATCTCAGGATTCCGTTAGGTTTCATAATAAGTCTTTTCTTTAGCGGCAGGAAAAAGTGGGAGGCTACTGGTCGTGCATCGGCAATCTTTGAGCACGTTGAAAAGGAACGGGTCATCTGCGCCCCTTACCGCTGAGGCTCAGCGTGCGCTGCCTAGGATTTAGGTTCCAGTAGTGGAAGACTGATATTCCGGCTCTAGACCCCAGGAGACTGACGGACCTCGAGCGTGGTGATGCTGAGGCTAGCCGTTCTCTCCAGCTTTCTATCGTTAATGCTCTGGTTCATGCAGACCTTAGGGTTTTTCAATGTCAATTTAGTTACTTAGGAAGAGGCCAGTTTTATTAGAGGGACGGCTTAAAATCTTAACCAAAATGTAGTGGACTTTATAAATAGTTGAAAAATTACCCTGCTAAATTGAAGCAGTTTGTCGCTGAAGTTCAAAGTAAGCGACTAACTTGCAATTCAATCATAGGGCACATTTACGTTGTTGACGGTAAATTCGTCGAAATGAATTGTTTATAAAAATCTCTTGAATATAAAGAAAATATTTAATTACTGGTTAATTTAAAGTAAATCAATTAATTTAAATCCTTGATTTTTATTCCTGAAGTGTCGTGTACATTTGTGGGCGTGCGAATTCGCGACATTTTAAATACTAAAAGATACTTGAATATATTATTAAATGTGGATCAGTAGAAATTGACTGGATCGATTTCACTGCTCAATAAGTCTCCTCCCCAATCACTTGTTTTTCTAGTTTCAGCCCCAGTTGCAGTTTTCGTTTCCTGATTCATATTTAATTCAGAATGGATGTTTCTCTTGCAGGGGTGTTTTTCCCAGGAAGGTGACTCTGGCGGTCAAACATGCCGAGCAGGCCATAGACGATCAGAGGCCTGTGGATGTGGACCTGCACCTCAATGAGGTGCGACGTAACCTGCAGCTGGTGAAGGAATTGGATACGGAAATAGTGGAAAACTATTTACAAAAGGATGATCCAGGTGAGATAGAAATAGATTATCTGATCTATGAGTAAGATTCTTACTCTGTTGGAGTTGAAAAGTCGTTAATAGTATTGTCTAAGTCAGTCAAGAGGGGTAACGTTCAAGGTCCAAAGGAAAGCGAGGTTGTTCCACAGGTAAAACAGTTCGAGAATGCTTGAGAGAGCTTAAGAGAGCTCGAGAAAGCTCGAAAGAGCTCGAGAAATCCCGAGAGAGCCCAAAAGAACCCGAAAGAGCCCAAAAGAACCCTAGAGAGCCCGAAAGAGCCTGGGAAAGCTTAGGAGAGCCCGGGAGAGCATTGGAAAGCTTTAGAGAGCCCTGGAGAGCCATGGAGAGCCTTGGAAAGTTCTGGATATCTCTGGAAAGGGTGGGAAAGCTCGAGAGAGCTCGAAAAAGCTCGAGAAGGCTGCAGAGAGTCCGAGAGAACCCAGAAGAGCCTCGGAAAGCCCTAGAGAGACCTGGAGAGCTCTGGAAAGCTCTGGAAAGCTCTGGAGAAATCTGGAGAGCCATGAAAAGAACTCTGGAGAGCTTTGGAAAGCGTGAAAGAGCTCGAAGGAGCTCGAAAAAGCTCGAGCGAACTCAAGAGAGCTTGAGTGCTCGAGAGAGCTCGAGAAAGCTCGAAAAAGCTCGCGAGAGCTTTTGATAGGTCTAGATAGTTCTAGGAGCTTTGAAGATGCTTAAGAGCTCTGAAGAGCTTTAGAGTGCTCTGGAAAGCCAGGGAGAGCCATGGAAAGCCATGGAGTGCCATGAAAAGAGCCTTGGAAAAATCATGTGAAGAGGTCTGGAAAGAACTTTGGAGAGCTCTGGAGAAAGCTCAAGAAAGCTCGAGAGAGCCCGAGAGAGCTCGAGAGAATCCGTGATTACCCGGGAGAGCCCTGGAAAGCTCTGGAGAGCTTTGGTAAGATCTAGAGAGCTCTGGAGAGTTTTTGGAGAGCTGTTGAGAGCTTTTGAGAGTTCTGAAGAGCTCTGGAGAGCACAGGAGAGCGCTGGAAAGCCTTTAAGAATTCTGGAGAGCCTTGGAGAGCCCTGGAGAGCCCTGGAGAGATCTGGAGAGCTCTGGAAAAATCTATCAACATATACACGTTCGATAGGATTAATTAAAGTAGTTTCCGAACTCCTGTAGCTCTACAGAGGAGAACTAAGAATAAGCAGCAAAAACTACCAACATCGTTAGACACAGATAAATATGAAGGGTTAAGACTTTCGGCGCCGTCGTTTTCGGAGGTTTCGTGCCGGTTCCAAGTCACCAAGCTTGACAATATCACATGCGTGTAGTTTATTCAGACAGTAAGGATTCGCTGCAGTGTGGAGCGGGGTTCGTCGGGCTACGTGCTGAAGGTGGATGCTGATCCTGCTCCATCTTCGGCTAAACGTGACTTTCTACTTCTTCCTTGCTTTCACCTTCCTATATTTTGAGTTATTGAATACAATTTCTTTCATTTTTTTTTGTGATACCTAAACCCATTGTCTAACGCATACTCTACATTTAACCCTTTAGCGACGAAAAGAACCATACGGTCCTCTTTTACGGTCTTTGGGAGAATTGTTTTAATAATTAAACAGTGAGCAATATGAGGTTGCTACTAGGTTTGAACGCGGTGGTATGTTACAGCGTCGTTCTTTTGGCTGCCTGGCTCTCAGCGTGCTTCATTGCATCAGTGTACAGATGGTCTTTGTGATCTTAGACGTATAAACTAGAAAAAAATTGGTCGCTAAAGGGTTAACTGGTTTATCCAAAACAACAAATAAAGAACTTGAATTTGATTATTGTCAAACGTTAAATAAAATTTCTTAATTAGGAGTGAATTCGTTTAATAACAAGAGCGTTCGAAAAAACATTCGCAATCCTGAATTCCACTCCGTAAATTGAAATTTTCTTGTCCTTCTAAAAAGTCAAAACTACTACTATTCTTTACTATCCATGTAGTATTTTCTTGTAGTATTTTCTTTCTAACTTAAACTTCCAAACAAGCAGTTTCCGACAATTCACTGAGTAGAGAATTGTCAGAAAACGTAACATCCTGAAATACGTTTCTGTTAGTTCCATTATTAGCAGAATAATTGATCTATTAACTTCCTACACTACAAGCAAATTGGGTGGGTGCTATCAACTTTGGGACAGCGACGGGCGACCTCATGCCGTTGAATCAGTCCTCGCAATCGACGGTAGGTTTACTGGTCGGTAATTAGAGACTGTGCCTACACATATAGAAATAATAGCAATATGATCTCAGGATTCCGTTAGGTTTCATAATAAGTCTTTACTTTAGCGGCAGGAAGGAGTGGGAGGCTACGGGTCGTGCGTCGGCAATTTTTGAGCACGTTGAAAAGGAACGGGTCATCTGTGCCTTTTACAGTTGAAGCTGAAGCTCAGCATGCGCTGCCTAGGATTCCGGTTGAACGCGGTTCGGTGGTAGGAGACTGATATTCCAGCTCTAGACTCAAGGAGACTGACGGACCTCGAGCGTGTTGATGCTGAATAGAATAGAATAGAATAGATTGAGGCTATAAGAACGAGCCTTCTGGCCCATTCTTGGGTCGGATAATTACTTCGATAATTATTCGGTTGTTTACCCAAGTCCCATGCCGTATATGTAGCCGCGTCAACCATGTCGGCAGCGGGATTCGAACCCGGGTCTTTCCGCCCGCAAGCAGATTCGCTCACCAGTCGACCCAGCTGGTGATGCATCGACCAAGCTGATGATAGTCGACCAAGCTGGTGATAGTCGACCAAGCTGGTGATAGTCGACCAAGCTGGTGATGGTCGACCAAGCTGGTGATGGTCGACCAAGCTGGTGATGGTCGACCAAGCTGGTGATGGTCGACCAAGCTGGTGATAGTCGACCAAGCTGGTGATTGTCGGCTGAGGCTAGCCGTTCTCTCCAGCTTTCTATCATTAATGGTCTAGCTCTTGCAGACCTTAGGGTTTTCAAATGTCACTTTAGTTACTTAGGAAGAGGCCAGTTTTATTGGAGGGACGGCTTGAAATCTTAACCAAAATGTGAACTTAATCAATTGTTAAACAATTACCCTGCTAAACTGAAGCAGTTTGTCGCTGAAGTCCAAGGTAAGCGACTAACTTGCTATTTAATCATAGTGCACGTTTCAGTTGTTGACGGTAAATTCGTTTAAATGAATTGTTTATAAAAATCTCTTGAAAATAAAGAAAATATTTAATTACTATTTGATTTAAAGTAAATAAATTAATGTAAAACCTTGACTTTTATTCCTGAAGTGTCGTGTACATTTGTGGGTTTACGAATGCGCGACATTTTAAGTACTATGAGATACTTGAATATATTAATAAATGTGAATCAGTGAAAATTGACTGGATCGATTTCACTGCTCAATTAGTTTCCTCCCCACGCACTTGTAATTCTAGTTTCTGTCCCGGTTACAGTTTCCGCCTCCTGGTTCATATTTTATTCAGAATGGATGTTTCTCTTACAGGGCGTATAGGTGTTTTCTGCAAGGAGGTGACTCTGGCAGTCAAACATGCCGAGCAGGCCATAGACGATCAGAGGCCTGAGGATGTGGACCTGCATCTCAGTGAGACGCGACGTAGCTTGCAGCTGGTGAAGGAATTGGATACGGAGGTAGTGGAAAACTATTTACAAAAGGAGGATCCAGGTGAGACAGATAGATAATCTGATCTCTGAGCAAGATTCTTACTCTGTTGGAGTTGAAAAGAATTAAATAGAATTGTCTAAGCCAGTCAAGAGGGGTTACGTTACAAAGCGAAGCGAGGGTATGTTGCTAATGGAGCTCAAACTGCTACAGGTAAAAAAGCTCGAGAGAGCTTGAGAGAGCCTGGGAGAGCCTAGGAGAGCCTTGGAAAGCCCTGTAAAGCCTCGGAGTGCACTGGAAAGCTCTAGCGAGCTTTGGAGAGCTCTGGAAAGCTTCATAGGGCTCGGGAGAGCCCTGGCGAGCCCCTGAGAGCTCTGGAGAGCTCTAGAATGCCCTGGAGAGCTCTGAAGAGACCTTGAGAACTCTGGAGAGCCCTAAAAAGCGCTAGAGAGCTCTGAAAATCCCTGCACAGCTTTGAAGAGCTCTGGAGCGCTCTAAAGAGCCATGAAAAAAGCTCTGGAAAAAGCTCTGGAAAGAGCTCCGGAAAGAGCTCTGGAGAGCTCTCAAAAGGTCTGAAATAAACTCATGAGTACTCATGAAACCTCGGAAGAGCTCGAGAGAGATCGGAAGAGCTCAAGAAAGCTCGTGAGAGCATGAAAGAGCTCAAGAGAGCTCGAGTGAGCTAGAGAGAACTCGAAAGACCTCGAAAAAGCTCGAAAGAAATTGAGATAGTTCGAGAGAGTTCTAGAAAGCTCGAGAGAGCTCGTAAAAGCTCTAGAGAACTGGAGAGAGCTTGAGAAAGCTCGAAAAAGCTTGAGAGCTTGGCAGAGTTCGAAAGAGCTCAAGAGAACTCGAGAGAGCCCTAAAGAGCAAGACAAAGAGCCTGAAGAGCTCCAGAGAGCTCCAGAGAGTTCCGTAGAGGTCTGGAAAGAGCTCTGGAAAGATTTTTGGAGAGCTCTAGAATGAGCTCTGGAGAGCTCTGGAGAGCTTTGAAGGGCTCTGAGAAGATCTGGAGAGCCCTGGAGAGATCTGGAAAGCCCTGGAGTGCTCTGGAGAGATGTGAGGAGCTTTGGAAAACTCTGGAAAGCTTCAGTGAGATCTGGAGAGCCCTGGAGAGTTTTGGAGAGCTCTTGAAATCTCTGGACAGTTATGGAGAGCTCTGAAGAGTATTTTTGAAAGGGCTCTTTAAGGAGCTCTCAAAAGAACTCTGGAGAGCTCTGGAAAGAACTCTGGAGAGCTCTGGAGAGAGCGCGAGATAGCTCCAGAGAGCCTGGGAGAACCCTGGAAAGCCTTGGAGATCCTTGGAGAGCCCTGGACAGTTCTGAAAAGCTCTGGAGAGCTATGGAAAGCTCTAAAGAGCTTTGGGGAGTTTTTGGGGACCATGGAAATAGCTCTAGAGAGCCATGGAAGGAGCACTGGAAAGAGCTCAAGAAAAAACTCTGGAAAGAGCTCTGGAAAAATTCCTGTAGGGCTCTGGAAATAGCTCTGCAAAGAGTTCTGGAGAGATCTGGAGAGCTGTAGAGAGCGTTGGAGAGCTCTGAAAAGCTCTGGAGAGCTTTGGAAAGCTCGTGAGAGCTTTGGAGAGCACTTGAAAGCTTTGGACCGCTCTGGAGAGTTTTGGAAAGTTCTGGAGAGCCATGAAAAGAGCTCTGAAAAGAGTTTTGGAAAGAGTTCAAGGGAGTTCTGGAGAGCTCTGGAGAGCCATGAAAAGAGCTCTGGAAAGAACACTGGAAAGAGTCTCAGAAAGAGCTCTGGAAAGATTTCTGGAGAGCTCTTGAAAGAGCTCTGGAGAGATGTGGAGAGCCCTGGAGAGCTTTGGAGAGATCTGGAAAGCTCTGGACAGCTATAGTGAGCTCCGGAGAGTTCTAAGAGCTCTGAAGAGGCCTGGGGAGCCATTGAGAGCCATGGAGTGCCATGAAAAGAGCCATGGAAAGAGCTCTGGAGAGCTCTGGATAGCTCTGGAGAAAGCCTGTGGGAGCTCGAAAAAGCTCAAAAGAGCTCTAGAGAGCTTGAAGGAGCTTGAGAGAGCTCGAAAGAGCTTGAGAGAGCTTGAGAGTGCTTGAGAGAGTTCGAGAGTGCTTGAGAGCTCTGGAAAGAGAACTCGAAAGAGCTTGAGAGAGCTTGAAAGAGCGCGAGGGAGCTCGAGAGAGCCCGACAGAGATCGAGAGAGCCCGAGAGGCCCTGGAAAGTTTTGGAAAGCTCTGAAGAGCTCGGGAAAGCTCAGAAAAGCTCTGCAGAGCTCTGGAGAGCTCTGGAGATCTCTGGAGATCTCTCAAGAGCTCTGGAGAGTTCTGAAGAATTCTGGAGAAGTTTGGAGAGCTCTGGAAAGCTCTGGAGAGCCCTGGAAATAACTTAAGAGCCCTTGAGAGCCTTGGAGATTTCTGGAGAGCTCTAAAAAGCTCTAGAGAGCTCTGGAAAGAGCTATCGAAATTTACATTTCGATAGGGTTAATTAAAATAGTTTCCGAACTTCTGTAGTTATACTGAGGAGAATTAGGAATAAACAGTAAAAACTACCAACGTCTTTAGACGCACATAAATAGAAAGGGTTAAGAGTTTCGGCACGGTCGTTTTCGGAAATTCTGTGCCGGTCCAAATTGACTAAGCTTGACAATATCACATGCGTGTTGTTTATTCAGACAGGATTTGCTGCAGTGTGGAGCGGGGGTCGTCGGGCTGTGTGCTGAGGGTGGATGCTGATCCTGCTCCATCTTCGGCTAAACGTGACTTTCTACTTCTTCTTTGCTTTTACCTTCCTATATTTTGTGTTATTGAATAGAATTTCTTTCATTTTGTTTTTTTGTCCTACCTAGCACCAATTGTCTAACTTGTACTCCATATTTAACTGGTTTATCCAGAACTACAAACAAACAACTTGAATTTGACAATTGTCAAACGTTAAATAAACTTACTTAATTGGGAGTGAACTCGTCTAATAACGAGACCGTTTGACATAACATTATGAACCCTGAATTCCACTCCGTAAACTGAAATTTCCTCTTCTTTCTAAAAAGTCAAAACTACTATTTTTTACTATCCATGTGGAGTACGCTTCTACTATTTTCTTTCTAACTTAAACTTCTCCTACGCCAAGCAGTTTCCGAAGGAAACGCTAAGAGAGCACGTAACTTTTAGGTTAGTGCCAATAAATAAAGAATAGTCAGAAAACGTAACATACTGAAATACGCTTCTGTTAGGTTCATTATTAGCAGAATAAATAATCTATTAACTTCCTACAGTACAAGCAAATTGGGTGGGTGCTATCAACTTTGGGACAGTGACGGGCGAACTCACGCCGTTGAATAAGGCCTCGCAATCGACGGTAGTTTTACTGGTCGGTAAATAGAGACCCTGCCTATACATATAGAAATAGCAATATGATCTCAGGATTCCGTTAGGTTTCATAATAAGTCTCTACTTTAGCGGCAGGAAGAAGTGGGAGGCTACGGGTCGTGCGTGGGCAATCTTTGAGCACGTTGAAAAGGAACGGGTCATCTGCACCTTTTACCGCTGGAGCTCAGCATGCGCTGCCTAGGATTCCGGTTGAACGCGGTTCCGGTAGTGGAAGACTGATATTCCGGCTCGAGACCCCAGGAGACTGACGGACCTCGAGCGTGGTGATGCTGAGGCTAGCCGTTCTCTCCAGCTTTCTATAGTTAATGTTCTGGCTCTGGCAGACCTTAGGGTTTTCAAATGTCAATTTAGTTACTTAGCAAGAGGCCAGTTTTATTGGAGGGACGGCTTAAAATCTGAACCAAAATGTTGTGAACTTTAATAAATTGTTAAGAAATTACCCTGCTAAATTGAAGCTGTTTCTCGCTGACAAAGACGTTCCAGTTGTTGACGTTCAATAGTGCACGTTCCAGTGTTGACGGTAAATTCGTCAAAATGAATTAATTATAAAAATCTCTTGAATATACAGAAAATATTTAATTACTATTTCATTCAATGTAAATAAATTAATGTAAAACCTTGACTTTTATTCCTTAAGTGTCGTGTACATTTGTGGGCGTGCGAATTGGCGACATTTTAATTACTACAAGATTCTTGAATATATTATTAAATGTGGATCAGTTAAAATTGACTGGATCAATTTCACTTCGCAATTAGTCTCTTCCCCAAGCGCTTGTAATTCTAATTTCAGCCACGGTTGCAGTTTCAGTCTCCTGGTTTATATTTAATTCAGAATTGACGTTTCTCTTACAAAGCGAAGGGGTGTTTTCCGCGGAAAGGTGACTCTGGCGGTCAAACATGCCGAGCAGGCCATAGACGATAAGAGGCCTGAGGATGTGGACTTGCACCTCGGTGAAACGCGACGCAACCCGCAGCTGGTGAAGGAATTGGATACGGAGATAGCTGAAAATTATTTACAAAAGGAGGATCCAGGTGAGACACAGATAGGTGGTCTGATAACTGAGCAAGATTCCTACTCTGTTGGAGTTGAAAAGTCTTCAATAGAATTGTCTAAGTCAATCAAAAAGGGGTAACGTTGCAAGCGAAAGCGAGGGTGTATCGCTAAAAGAGCTCAAACTGTCACAGGTAAAACAGCTCGAAAGAGCTTGAGAGAGATCCAAAGAGCTTGAAAAAGTTCAAGAGAACTCAAGAAAGCTCGAAAGAGCTCGAGAGAAGCCGATAGAGCCCGAAAGAGCCCGAGAGAGCTCCGGAGAGCCCAGGAGAGCTCTGGAAAGCACTGGAGAGTTCTAGAGAGCCCTGGAAAGCTCTGGGGAGCGCGAGAAAACTCAAGAGAGCTCGAGAGACCTCGAGTAAGCTCGGGAGAGCTCAGTAGAGCTCGTGAATTCGAGAGAGCTGGAGAGAGCTCAAGAGAGACCGAGACAGCCCCAGAGAGCCTGGTAGAGCTCTGGAGACCCCTGAAGAGCCCTCAAGAGCCCTGGAGAGCCCTAGAAAGCCCTGGAGAGCTCTGGAGGGCTCTGGAGAGCTTTGGAAATCTCTGAAGAGCTCTGGAGAGCTCTGAAGTACCTTGAAAAAAGCTCGGTAAAGAGCTTTGGAGAGCTCTAAAGAGCTCTGAAGGGCTCTGGAGAGCTTTAGAAAGCTCTGGAGAGCTTTAGAAAGCTTTGGAGAGCTTTAGAAAGCTCTGAAGAGCTCTGGAGACCTCTGGAGAGCTCTGGAAAGCTCTGAAAAACTGTGGAGAACTCTGGAAAGATCTGAAGAGCTCTGGAGAGCTTGGTAGAGCCATGGAAAAAGCTTTGGAAAGAGCTCTGGAGTGCTCGAGATTGCATTAGAGAGCTCGAGAGAACTCGAGAGAACTCGAGAGAGCTCGAGAGAGCCCGAAAGAGCCCGGTAGAGCTAGGGAGATTCCGGGAGAGCCTTGATGAGCCCTTGAAAGCTTTGGAAAGCCCTGGAGAGCCCTGGGGAGATCTAGAGAGCTCTGGGGAGCTTTGAAGAGCCATGGAAAAAGCTCTGGAAGGAGCTCTGGAGAGTTCTGGAAAGTTCTGGAGCGCTCAGAAGAGCTATAGAGAGCTTTGGGAAGTTCTGGAGAGCTCTGAAGTGTTCTGGAGAGCTTTCGAGAGCTCATGAGAGCTATGGAGATTTTTGGAGAGCTCTGAAGAGCTCTAGAGAAATTTTGATAGCTCCAGAGAGCTCTGGAAAGCTTTGGAGAGCTCTGGAGAGCAATGAAAAAAGCTCTGGAAAGAGCTTTGGAAAAAGCTTTGGAAAGAGCTCCGTAAAGAGCTTTGGGAAAAGCTCTGGCGAGCTCTGGAGAACTCTGGAGAACTCTAGAAAGCTTTGGAGACTTCTGGAGAGCTCTGGAAAGCTCTGGAGAGCTTTTGAGAGCTCTGGAGAATTCCGGAGAGCTCCAGAGAGCTTTGGAGACCTCTGTAGAGTTCTGGAGAGAGCTGGAAAAATCTGGAAAGAGTTGGAGAGAACTGGAGAGACCTCGAGAGAGCTCGAGAGAGCTCGAGTGAGCTTGAGAGAGTTTATGAAAGCTCGAGAGAGGCTGAGCAAGCGTGAGAGAGCCCGAGAGATCCTTAGAGAGCCTGAGAGAGTCCTAGAGAGCCTGAGAGAGCCCGAGAGATCTCTAGGGAGCCCGAGAGAGCCCTAGGAGCCCTGGAGAGCCCTGGAGAACCTTGGAGTGCCCTGGAGAGCTCCTGAGAGCTCTGGAGGGTTCTAGAGAGCTTTGGAAAGCTCTATGTGAGGGAAAATAGATCCGATTTCCTTCCTTGTAAATATTTTTCTTTATTTCTGTGATCGGTCGCTCACGTTTGATTTTCTTAGTGTGATACCCTTCTACCTCGCAACTGGTAAGAAACTAAAACTGCTGCCGATTATTATCTTGAGACATTGGAACTTAGTTTGGCGATACGTGTTGATTTTTTACATGGTATTGGTTAGTTATTTTTTCTACAGAAATTGTTTACTTTTCTCTTCAGGCCTGACCTCATCGGCGGCGCCTATACCTGTTTCAGTTCAGCATAGGCGAATGGCTTGAATAAGTAGGAGAAATTAAACTTAGCTCTGATTTTAGATGTTCAGTTCCAAGCTTTCGGGGCCGGCTGAATATAGTCTCTTCTCGTCTAGAATTTAACAATCCTGTTAACTAGCTTTCCCTCAATCAAATTAGTTCATTGATTAAATTGTATTTTATTTGTTATTTGTAAATTATTATTCAATTCTAAAAGTATTATATATTCTTCCTCCTTAAATATCGGTTGGCATGAATCTGAAGCCATTCCCTGTCAGAACCTGGGGCGCGAGGAATTATGCTCTTACATGAGTGGTGACCTTGTCAGGGGGCCTTATGATATCTTGCTATATAACCGTCAGGAGTGAATATTAACTTTAGCCTATGCTGAACTGATCAGTGCAGTACTGCGGGCAACTGAGGGTGGAGGTGTCTCCTAGCTGGGAAATCTGAATATTGCTACGTCGACTACGGTATGCTGAACCATCACTTCTGAGATTTCGTTAAAGGAAAGTTCACCATGGCTAATGTCCTTAACAAACTAAAACTGCAAGGCGAAAGTCTAGGTTTGTCTGACGATGACCTTGTAGACTTCGGACTGAGGCAGCAGCAGTATTTCCGAGAGGAGAGGGCTCGTGAACGGAAACTAGATAAAGTTAAGATCGACGCCGATGAGGAGAAAGCTCGCATGAAACACGAAATTCAGCTTCAGCGGCTGGAATGTGAATAGAACCCAAGGGTAGCTCAGAATGTCTTTATATGCATGAGACCAGAAAAACCAGAGTTGCCTGTATTTAAGGATGGTGACAGTATTACGTTCTTCCTTGTTCGCTATGAACGCATCGCCGTTCTCCTGCAAGTTGAAGAAGAGACATTTGCAGTTTGCTTGGGAACCCTTTTGACAGGTCGTGCTGTGGATTTGTATGTTTCTTTGTCCCCAGAGATTACAGAAGACTAAGCTTTACTTAAAAAGCCTTTCTAGTAGGATTCTGCAAAACTCCAAAAGAATACAGAAATGACTTCCGAAGCGCTCGTATTTCTGCTGAAGACTCCTATGAGCAATTTGTAATTGAAGATTGGAATGCATTAGTAGACTACTCGACACATTTGCCAAAAAACAGGGATCGTTGTGCATGAGTAGACTAATGTCTTCTAGTCTAGTCTTCTCGTATGATCATGTCGCGTTGGCGTCGAGATGAACTAGACTACTTGCAGTCGTCTAGGTTACCAGTTCCAATGCTGCATCGATGCTACATAGGTGAAGTAGACTACTCTCAGTTTACCAAGTCCGTATAAGAGAATTAATGTGATTGGTTGGTGTTTTCGTAGTGACTTCACCTCTGTTTTGATTTTTGTCGAAAAAAATTGTGCATCATCCTTTTTTGTGGGTAACAAATATAAATTTTTGACTATTAATATCGAGCTCAAAACATTCAAATTATTTTTTTTGTAAAATAAAATTGTATACAATCTCGAAGAACGTGCATCTGACTAATCTTGAGGCTTAAAAATTAACTAAAAATAAAATATATGATATTAAAGCTGATATGAATTTATTTGTTACTGTTAAAATCACATTCCATAATATAGACCTTGGTGACGGCTCATAACTGCAAATAATATACAAAGAGCTTGCTTTACAGTTTGTAATACATCATTTTAGGTTACTATCGGGTCGTAACGTAAGTTTTATCCGTTTCTTGATTTATAATTTTAGTGTACGATCATATTAATCGTTTATATGTGCAGCTATCAAAATCACTTAAATATTATTTATACCTTCAGTTTTTGGGATAATTATTATAATAAATACATATTATTGACCCAAATTTACACCCCAAGCAATGAGTACATCAGACGTATTTTGCTACATGAATTTCAAAAGGGCAGTGCAGCACGTCCAGCAGCAAGATCGCTCACGAACACATTCGGAAATCATTTGGTAACCGAAAGGAGTAGTAGAAGATGATTTCACGTTTCAAAAAGGAAGCCTTTAGTCCTAAGGACGAGCTAAGAAAATAATGCTCCAAAAGACTCAGTTTTGAAGAACTGGCCAGTGATGATTCTTTCAAAACAACTAGAACAATGAGCAAGAAGTTTAACGTGAGTTGTATGACCATATATCATGAAATGATGAGGATTGCGAAAGTCTCCAAGGCTGAAAAATGGATTCCACACGATCTTTTAGAGAACAATTTCTAACAACGTGTGAACTCTTGTGTCTTACTACGTAATGTACAATTTCAAACCCAATGCTTAGATAGAATCGTTACTAAAGATGAGAAATGGATACCGTATAATTATATTAAACGTAAAAGACACTGGCTCAGCCGTAATTGAAGGGTTGATAGCATCAGCGGACTACTTGCATTTTTTCCCGTGGAAAATATAAAGTAGACTACTGAATCGTGATCGCCTCTGTCATCGCTGTGTCAGCGACAGCGCGGGACAGCTAAAGTAGACTACTTGACAATAGTCTCCTTTACCTTTCCTGCCGAACACGTAATTTTGCCCTGCTTTGCGAGCTGAATTGAGAAAAGCTCTACCTCGGCGTCTTTTAAAGCTGCTCTGCGATTGGTTGCTCGAGGTGGCTAGGTTCTGCCCCTCTTCCTTCTGGTGTATTTATTTTTGTCCAAATAAATTAATTATTTTGCAGCTCAATCAATGGTGTGGTATACTTTAAATATCTCTGTGTACTTTATATATTAAATGTAACATGCAGCACTTGTTTAATTCTTAAACCGCAGTTTTAAAAAAATTCGGTCGTTCATACGAGTATCTGCAGGAAAATTTTTTTTCAGATATGTGAGGGCGTTTTTCCATGTCCTACTCAATTAAATAGGGTTTGTTGCTTCTGTGTCATCAATGAGAGTGAATTATTTAAAATGAACAATTTTTGTGGACAAGGTAATTCTATTGTTTACTTAATTTCGTCTGATACCTTTAAGTACTGTCTTACCGTCGTAAATTTCAGTGATAGGATTTTTAAACAAACCAGAAAAACTTTTCTAATAGTAACTATAGCAATGCAAACAAATACTGAAGCCATTCGTTTTCAAAAATGTTGATACATACAGAATGTAATATAACCCGATTTAATTTTGAAATTCCTGAATATTAAAGTATTTTTTGAGTACATCTATTATGATAAGTAATATAATGATCGAGAAAAACTCTAAAATATTTACTCTGACGTTACTTTAAGGTTCTGAATTTAAAACAACTCAGAAATTCTGGTGACAGAAAAAAAACCAATGAGTCGTTAAAAACAAAGGTATTGGAGGTTGCATCTTGTATGATTATTCACATTTGAGGTTCGACAAAATCCAATAGCCGATTTTATTCAGAGCGTAACAATTGGAAAATAGATTATCATTCTATGTGTCAAAATCATTTCTAATGTGCAGGTGTGAGTGTGACAAAAAAGTCGAATCGCTAATTTGAACTACTTTTGTGTGCATGGAGTCGAAAGGTGCTTGTGTACTACAGGGCTAATTTAATCAATGACAACACAATAACTGATCATGTTGAAAGCGTACGAGCAGAAATAAATTATCATTGCATCTAATAAACTAATAAAATCGGTATGTCCAACAAAACAATTCGAATTACTCGGTACCTTATTATTTTTTACCTTCAAAATTTTCAATTTAGGTATTGAAACCGAAAATATAAGATCTTCGAATTTGAATTATTGTTAATGATTGAAAGCGTATTGTTTAGCCAATTTATCTATGAAAATTATGCAGAAGGTTATCGTGGAATTTAACACTAGTACCTTCAGTTTGTACTTTAACCATGAAGTTACGTTATTTTCTACATGTTAAATGTCAAGACTGAACGATGAACTTCAACACTAATTGAGTATTAATACTATTTGTCGCACGAACAGATATTACCTTGAAGGCACATTTGCTGGAATTTTCTTCAATTTTAATAAAAAGAGGAGAGCAAAACACACTGATAAAAACTTCATTATAATGCAAACGTTTCGGGCTAACACCCATCATCAGCTTTTCTTAAGAGAAAATCTAACATATAGGTACCACTGAAACAAAAAAGAAAGAGAT
>VCRD01000683.1:204377-227077 GCA_006783055.1 Trinorchestia longiramus | reverse complement strand
TTTAATGAGCTTCACGGGTTTAATGAGCTTCATGGGTTTAATGAGCTTCTTTCATTTGTTTCACCTACACTATATTAAAAAAGGAAGGAAGGAAGAAATAAAAAGTCACCTACATATCGGGTGTACAGAAAAGGTATGAATTCACCCGGGAATTTTGTTTTAAAATTTGTAATAATAATTGATATTCATTTAAAATTAAAATAATTTTAAAGGATTTTTTTTCGTATCGAGTGGGCTATAGTCATGTTGGCTTCAATCAATTAACCCTTTAGCGACCAATTTGTTTTTCTAGTTTCAACGTTTAAGCTCATAAAGACCGTCTGTACACTGATGCAATGAAGCACGCTGAGAGCCAGGCAGCCAAAAGAACGACGCTGTAACATGCCGCCGCGTTTAAGCCTAGTAGCAACCTCATATTGCTCACTGTTTAGTTATTAGAACAATTCTCCCAAAGACCGTAAAAGAGGACCGTATGGTCCTCTTTTACCGTCTTTGGGAGTGAGCAATACACAATACAATACACAATACAATACAGTGAGCAATATGAGGTTGCTACTAGGCTTAAACGCGGCGGCATGTTACAGCGTCGGTCTTTTGGCTGCCTGGCTCTCAGCGTGCTTCATTGCATCAGTGTACAGACGGTCTTTGTGAGCTTAAACGTAGAAACTAGAAAAAGAAATTCGTCGCTAAAGAGTTAATGGTAGATCTTACGAGCAGGAATGACAAATTCTACTTTATTTTTCTAATTACAGTAAATAGTAAGATAATATGTACAATATTTACATCACTACACCCACAACGATGTAGGTAACAACGAAATATTTTAGCACTATGTCGGATAGAACCATATGTATTTTACCAACTTTCTGAAACAGTTTCACGAATTTGCATCAGTACGACAAACACAGTAAGACTTCCAGAAGAAACTCAATCTCAAGTCTCCTGAATATGCACGTTATGGGACCTACTAGATTTGCTGGACATGCTGGAAAAACTTACTATGAACCAGTGTCAAGTTTATAGCGATATCTTCTAACTCAGGCATATCAATTTTATTCATTATCTCAATTTTTATGATACATACTCCATATTTTTAGCTAGCGTTAAAGTCTGCTAACATATATGTTAATTTTTTTATTCTTTAGTAGTACGCGAAGAGTAAATCCTTCCAAACGTTAATATCTTGTATAGTATAAATCAACTATTATCAAGGCATGACCCTATAAACGGCATACTCTTTTCGTATTAGGCTGCAAATGTCAGGTCCACTTCATACTATGTGCGTTAACGCAACATGAAATAATACGTCGTTTATTTGTGCATTACTTGAGGCATTTGATTAGTAAGACAGAAAGTCAATACTTCTAGTTAAAAAATTTTCAACTAAGGCTGTTTAGCTGCAGCGGAGTTTGAAATGAAAAATATAGTCTCTTTAACACGTTAAGTGCGAAGTGACCCACCGGTGGTCACTAAGGTTAGGTTCTGTAATTTTTCAAAGCTTTCTAGTGACTGTATGTACAAAGTAAAGATTTGCACCGGCTAGGCAACCGCACTTAACGTGTTAAATAGGTAAGGTCTTTGACATTATTAAATCCTTTACAATATCGTTCTATAGATTTCAGTACTTAGGTAAAGTTAAGTATGCCTAAAGCCTTCATGAATTAATTAGTCAGTCAGTCAATACAAATGAATTCTTAAGGACATTTTCAAGTAGCTTCTGACCATGAATATATTGCGGCTTTTATTCGCCGAATAAGTAACTAAAAGCAATCAGTTTCTTCGATTCCCCTTCTAAGGCTTGTAAGCTTGACTCATCCAAGGGGCGATATTGACAAAATTGCATTCGATACAAGCAAAAAATTATACAATAGCACACATCCTCTTGACACATTTCCTGCGAAGTGACCCACCGGTAGGCCATTTAGGTTAGGTTCTATGATTTCTTTCAGAGCTTCTAGTGATTATGAGCACAAAGTAAAGATTTGCATCGTCTATGTAATCATAAGAAACGTGTTAAAGTGAACAGTACCTGCACCTACTCTAGAGAAACAAGCGAGTTAATTCTAAGTAGGAGAAAAATATTACTTGCGTTCTGTCCTGTCGGCGAGAGCTCAAGTGGAGATAGATGCTTCAGTTCTTGGGCGTGATTCTTGATGAAAACCTAACCACTGCAAACTGTTCTCTTTAACTTCCGTGAAGTTGTGATAATTCCGCTGTATCAATTATGAATAAGTACTTCTTTCCAAAGATGCTGAGACATAAAAACCCTGTATTAAATTTGAAATTATGCCTCCGATATAGAAAAGAAACTTTATAAAAGATTAACAAAGAATGGAACTGATAAAGGATTCACACTAAACAGCTGTAACATAAATGAGTAATTTTATAAATCATTGATTTATTTTCTACCGATTGGCTTAAAAATTCAATATAGCTAGCTGAATAGCTAGTTAAATATTTTTTCAGTAATTCTATTAACGATAACTGATCTTCAACTTCTTCATGAGCCATTTGTCACGGACACTTTATCAGTGATAAAAATAATCCTACGCTTGCATCCTTGCAGTGTAGATTCTCAGTCCAATTTTAGCTCCACCAGCACCCAACACCAGAGAGAAATTGAACAGATCAAACATACCTGCTAGAATTGTAGAGCTGATGTGTTGGCCTCAATGATTCTAGATGTTCAAGATGCTGTCAATAATGCACTAGAGCAGACTGATCGAAGTGTAGATAATTCTAGTATTTTTCCAGTCAGGCTATGTGAGTTACGGAAATTACACCGTTGCAGTTCGGAAATCACTCTTCCTATTTATTATCTCAAATGTTTCATACTTTTTTGCCATTCCCCATCCAGCAATTAGGTAATGAATTTACCATTTTTAACAAAGTGAACAAGATTAATTTGTACTATCAAATATAATAACGTTTGCCTAATTTTTTACCCTCTATGCTCAATAATCTGTAATTTTTCAAATAACGCATCTGCCTGAATTTCAGGCCTGTTTGAAGAATGCTGGGGGAATTAGGATGAAAATTTCCGATTTATTGATTTAGAATATTGGTATACTGATTCAGGTGTCATAGTGTGGGATTATCAGAGGAAAAACTTTTTCCCTGAATCCGTGTTTAGTGTAAGTATTCAGGTTTTGAGCTTGGAGGTGTTTTGTTATACTAACTTTGTATAATCTTTCTATTGTTTTACTAATGACCGATGTCAAGCTGATTGAGCGATAGTCATAGGGTGCTTGTCTCCCTTTTTCAAAATGGGACATTTGCCTCTTTTCAATATTCATGAACAATCCGTTTCAAGCGATCGATTGAAGATGTTTGCTAAGGGTTCACTAATTACATAGTTTGGCTGCTTTTTAGTATTTAAAGAGCAGCGACATCAAATCCGATTGATTTATATGAGTTTAGATAGCAGAGTTGTTTTTCCAACACTTTTACTATCGAGTATGCCGTCCACCAAGATTTTTCTGAGGTTTTAAAGCGTTAGGTTGGTGGATTTCAGTCAAGTCTTCGCGAGTGAATACAGAAGGAAAGTATGTATTAAACATTCTGGTTTCACTTTTGTTGTTCGTTAATATCTCGGAAGTTCAATAGTATATCATTTGAGTCATCTGTCATTGATGTATTTGTAGAAGCTCTTCACGTTAATTTTAGATTATGCTTCAACTGCAACGTCTTTATTTCGCTTTGCACATTTCGGTTGTTCTAGTCGGTTACTGCTTGTGGTTGGAGAGATGTAGTATTTCCAGCTTTTCTGTTGCTTATTTCATTTTAAATAATGGTTGCAGATTTTTTATGTAGATAATGGAGCCACCATTTCTACTACTGCGCGAAAATTTCTCGACATTGGAGCAGACATTTCTTTTCAATGAGACTTCCGCTGGGGGATGTCTTGCATTTACATCTAACTACGTTTCATTTATTGCTAGATGTCGTGTGATCGAGTTGACGTAATGACCTATATTTTCTGCGTATTCAGTACGATAGTTCGTACGTTGCCCGGTAATAGCTCTAGGTGTACAAAATTCTGGTCGAAATTTCAACTTTTGATCTGTTCACGATTGATCACTAAAAGCTGTGTTTCATCCTCAGATGGATTCGTTGCTGTTGCATTCATTTCAATGCCATGCTGGTACAGAAGTACGTTTTTACTGCTGTAAATAGAAGTAGATAAAGTAGAAGTGGATGCTCAACTTATAAATGCCTACTTAAGTAGCGTGCCTTAAGTGAATGTCTAAAACAAAAGGTCTTCAGGGAAGAGACTGAAACACGCATCCTTTCTGGAACGACTGGAAAGGGAAAAACAAAATCATACAACAGAGACTAGTTTTCGAGGGTTTCCATGAAACTACGAAGGCGTTTTCGCTCTCAAAGTCTCATCTAATTCCAGTATTTAGAGAGTTTTCGTGTTATGAGCATCTGGATATAAGAACACTGCAAAATTATTAAGTTTTTTTTTCAGGACTACTGCGATCACTTCCGAGGGTAGTAGACCGCAAGGCCGAGGAAAGGTGAAATGAAACTAACAAATAAACATCGGCTATTTATTGCCAAGTATGTACAAAAATGAACGATCAGAAATGACTAGAAATTAAAGTATAAAAATACTATACAACTTATGAAAAATTTAAACTCGATGTTTCACACTAACTTTGTCGGAAAAACTCATGACAACTGAAAATTCTATCATACGATATTATCGGAATGTCAATTCACTCAGTAAAGTGCGATTTATTTCCGATTTTTCAAGAAAAAATAGTCAAGTAAAAATTGATGAAATTAATCTAGTGCCCAAACGCGCTCACTGCCATGAAGAAACAGTCAAAAAACGCAGAAAGGGCAGATCATATCCCACAAGTCTTCTTATTCCTTGAGTACGAACATCTTAATTGTCTGTTTATAGTTCAGATAAATGTTGGACCTTTGTTCTCTTACACTTGCATTTTACAAAAAAATAAACAGTTAACACCGAAGAAAATATTTTGCGCAATCTTCGAAAGATTATTATTATTTCTATTATCAATATACATAGAAGTTCAACCACTGTATTTGTTCGACACATGCTTTAACAGTGGGAAGAAGCATCTTAACAAGATGAAAAAGTGAAGAAAACAGTAGACATACAAAGTATTGAAGACACTCATGTATGCACAAATGCCGGCCTTCCACATGGAAGAAAAAATAACAGAAAAGGGATAGATAAAGCGTATGTAATTACACGAAATTCACATTGGTTCTTAGTATTGCTGAGTCTGCGATGAGTAACTAGGAATGTTAAACTAAAGAGTGCAAATTTTACAAGTTACACCGACAAGAGACACTGTCAACCCACACGTACCAAGAAGTTACGCTCAGAAATTCCATGTTACTCGAGGAGCGCAAGTCCCCAACATTCTCCGGACATTACTGTTCTTTGTATCTCCCTAGGAGATGCAGAGCATTATTCGAAACATAGACTGGAACTGAAAGTATGTAAGAAGACGAAAAATAATTAACGATAACCAAGAAATAATATCTGTGTATCAGTGTCCACAGCGTAATTGATAAGATTTTCTATCAGTGTTGAATGAAAGACGCAGCAACGGTGATACTATGAACACTCCTAAAAATTCACCCATAAAATTTAATAGAGACCGTAATTGTGAATAATGAATTAATTTAGTTTTCAAAATCCATGAATATGATGAATGAAAGAATAAACGACAATACTATACCTGATGTAAAGAAGTAAAAGGATTTAATTATAGGAGTGATGAAGTTTAATTGTAGAATCAACACCCCTTTGTCTGAGTAAACTAATTTTATTCAGTGAATTTAGCAACTCAAATGCTGTAATTCTTATACATTTTGGAAGGGATTGTCATAAAATTGTCTTGACAGACACATGAACGTATTAACGCAGAATGTATTGTATCCTTGTTTTTATTCTGGGACTACAAAAAATGAAAAAATTTACTTCAATTAATACATAAATAATTGGACCCCCACCAAACACTCGACCCTGTGTTCAGACGTTTAGTAGCGAACTGGTCTAGTGGATGCCAAAGCAAAACTACAGCGAATTTTTCTCCCTTCAGCGACGGAGTTCAATGTTCGTGGTGGAGTTCACACTTATTTCATAAAAATTTCAGAGAATATTTTGATGTTCCTAACTGGAATCATAATTTTGAGCATCCTATTCGCATGCATAGTTTGGTGATGAATTACAGTCAGTTAAAATGTTATGAATTTGACAAAAGTGATTACAAATTTCATTAGTGATGATATTCAACAACAGCTGATGAATTATTGCAGACAGAAGAAATCTAATTCCGTATAACGAAAAGAACCCTCAATTGACACACACTTGAAACTTCCAGAAAATGGCACAACTTTTTTTAAACACTTAATTTCTGTGGAAATCGAAAACGATGTCAGACATTGACAAGTCGATCTGGTACGTCGAACTCGCTGATCTCATACGTCACGAGCTGTCGGGAGTAAAGCCGAGCGACTTCCGGCTCGTCGACTTGAAGCTTTCCAATAGACCGAAATGAGGATACCATTGTTCAAAAAACTGTCCTCTCCCTGGCACAAAGAAATGATCGTAGTGCAACTTTTCAGTTACGAGACTGGAACAGCAAAATTACGAATTTTGTTACATGCTCGTCCACGACACACTAATCCCCATTTTTGTGAAGGTGGCACGGATCGTAGCCAAAGCCTGATTTCAGTTGATGAATATTATAAAATGTAGAACGGCTTATATTTACATACAAGTATACTTCAGCAAATATTTAGTAAAGAGAAACCGACAAAAATGTACGAAAAACAATCTCGAATAAAAATGCAGTTAACGATAGGAAAATCATTTTTACACTGAAAGTTTCCCCTTAGTTTGCGCTCAATTAAAGCGATCATTACAGTGAAATTCATGAGAAATTATTTTGATTGGCACTACAGCAGTGCAAAACGCTTTCATAGCACAGTCCGGTTCAGCCAGGAAAATGAAGCAGCGCTTGTGGAAACGTAAATGTAAAGGCAGAAAAAGAATGAAAATAATAACAAAACTGTGGCAGGAGATTGGTTCTACGGTACGCCAGCTTTTGTACGAGCGAAAGAGGAAAGTCAAAACGGAGAGACAAGGCCTAGCAATAAAATTCACAAAGCAAATTCCTGCAATAACCGTTACAAATTCCGCTATGAACAGCTATGGACTACCGTGCAGTCTTGATTCCTCAAGGTACGCTGACGAGGACAGACGCTACCAGGGCGCACCTCAACTAGTACACCATAGAAATCGTATGCATCTTTTGAGGTTCGCTAAGTCAGTCAAGATATACACATGGACAATTAATTCTAGTGCAGACCTGGAAACGCACACAACCAAGAATAAACGATTTCCCTCCGCATGGCAGGGGAAAATGGAGGTTAACTTAAAAGTTATATATAACAATGCGAAATGTAAAAAAAATAAGTAAAGCCAGCCACTTAATAGGTGTGGCAAGCTCTTATTAAGGTCACAGGAATCGGTTACTCGGTTTGCGTACAGTTCATAAGAGGTACCGAAAGGAGACACTCGATTAACGCCATGAGACGACAAAATGAAAATGCAGTGATTTTACTCCCAGGTGCTGAATATTATGGTTGTATTGTCTAGTAGTATGAATTGTCTTCATCTCATTCGCATGCAGTACCATCTACTGGAAACGAACATAGCGGGTAGACTTGAGGTCCTCCGTTTCTTTTTTCGATGTTTCATACCAATAATTGCGATAAAATGGATTCATTGATAACTTTAATAGATCATACGTCTTTTCCTGTAGTGTTTTAGAGTTAGAGGTGAGCGTTGGACGTAAAATATTTACGGTTCTGTGGTAGGAAACTCCTAAAACGTGAGAATGAGACAATTAGGCACGAATTATTACAAGTTGCCGAGTTACGAAGCAGATGAAAACCAAAAACAAACTAGAAAAAGTCGTACAATATCAAGATTACAGGTAAACCTTCAACTTGCATGGCAAATTTCATATTTATTGCATTCGGCTTATTTGCACTTCATTTTAAAATTATTTAGCTAATGAGTGGAACATTTTACCACACAGTTTATTTATTTTAGTCAAATATTTTTGTTGAGTTTAGTTTTAGCTCAATTTTGTGACCGTTTTCGATCCCGTGTGAGGTCAGAGATTTACCTGTAGGATCAAAAATGTACATTGTTAGGCAAAATATAGACACTTCCATTACTACTACTACTACTACATAATATTTTACATAGAAAGATTAAGTGATAAATGTTATAAAAGTTTATACAGAACAAAATAAACGATAATAATTGTGCAGCGGATGCGTATGATACAGTGAGATTGCATGAATCAATACAAATTTTTCAAACTATCTTCTAACATTCACGACTATGAAGATCAATGCACAAAAATTAACATAATGACATCGAGATTCTGTTCTTTTAGCAACACATTAACGAGCGACGCGCCAGTTGAACACAACAATTTTTAAAAATACTAGCTAATTTCTCTGTTTATTACAAGCTTTACACATGAAGTAATGTCCTCGCGTAAAGTTGGTTGTTTCTTGATACCAAAAGTAAAACGTTTATAGATACAATTAACTGTGACACTGCACAAATACGGTGCGAGTCGTGTTTATTGTGATGTGTGGTACATATGTTTAAAGTAAAATAAATATAATTTTACTGGAATCATCGGAAAGCTACCAACAAAAATAACGCATTTTTAAATTTGATGTTCATTTTGTTCATGGTTAACTAAACACCAAAATCTCAAAGGAATTCAGCAAATGCACGCATTCTTTGAAATTCTGTACCACTGTGAAAAAAAATGGTCTAGCGTTTAACAAAATCATGCTTCTACCGCTAACATTGTCGGATTTTAGCATTTTAATTGTCAGCAGTGGCAGCAGAAGCATCCGCAAGACATGAATGTGGAAGAAGAAACTCGACAAGATCATCATACACTCTAAGTACTCGTATTAGCGAGATACGTTGCTGGTGTACTATGGCTGTCAGCGCCATGATACTGAAGAAGAAGAAAAAAAGAAACACCAAGCAATGAAAACGAAAATGTTCAAACAATGAATCTGTTGGCGATCACAAAGTAGTCAACTACTGACATCTGTTTGTTTGGAGGTCTTTGATTTATTTTTTTATCAGTGTTGCTTAAACGTGTCACGACTGCCAGAGACATGCCTACACTCACCCCTCCTGTTGTGATATTTTACTGTAATTTAAAAGAAAGAAATTATCGACGCAATAAAGAAAGTCAGTATGACGAGAACGAGATTGAAATATTTGCAGAGCTACGTACCAATATTTAAAATTTAAGAAATAAGAAAAATATTTTAAATTAGTACATTAAGGCAAGGTCTATAGTATCAAGTCTTAGATTTATTTACAATTTGTATAATCAATTTCGTTATTATCAAGAACTCGTGCACACTCATAAATATCTTTATTAAACTGGAAAATATACAAATATCGTTTAGCCGGTCAACGTTAACAACAAATCTGAGCAATGGAAAAAATCTAAAATTGATTCATTCTCAAACGAAGTAAAGTATCAAATTTGATGATTCTGAAATTGATTTCAAAAATATTTACCTCTGAGTTTCACCAGATGATGACAGCTTTTCTGAATCTCACAAACGAAGACTTGGAAAAAGAAATACAAATATAGTATGTGGTACGGGAGACACTCGTACTCGAGATCAGCTTCATATCAGACATTGATAAAAAGTAGATCAGGAAACAATGAAATTATTTTAACTAAAAACTTAGGCCAGTACAGTCTGCCACAGCAGGATGATGGCTGTATAGTGATACCTTCGTGGAACGCAAAAGTCTCTTCGGTGTGCTGTAGAGGACAAACTATTAGCCAACCCATATGGATTGAAATAAAAAATCATTCACCAAAGTTTGAACCAAATCCCAAAGCCATGCCGATAGAAATCTTCTGTCACATACTACCGCGAGGAATTAAATGTTTGGCGAGTTCTAAACAAAAATATATAAAACAAACATTAAGTACCTATACGACGGACTAAAAGTACAACAGATACATTTTTTTTAAAACTGGGTAAAACTTTATGTAATAAATTATAGCGGTGTTAATGAATAGTGAATATTTTCTAAACGCCTGAGAAATAGATATAAAAAGTTATTTTCACAGGAAATTTGAAAAAAATACCAGCGCTCTGAAAATGACAAATTGAACTTACCATTCAAATATAATGACTTGTCCAAAACAACAACAACAACCATTCATCAAAAATGAGAATAATTAGCGATGAGAACGCATAACTTCTGAGGTTGTGCTCGGCAAGTCATTTTCATGGACAACTTGTAATACTGAGAGTCACATTCTAATTTTGAAAGTTTCAATACTCGAGTAGACAATTGGTCCATATCTTGAGAGTAATAGGTCATGCCATCCACCTCCCAAACTGTATCTAATATGCTAACATTTTTGTATTCATACACTGCAAACATGGCAGAATAAGTGAACCAAAGTTCTTCAAGAAACGCACACGTACACAGTTTGAAGAGATCACTGCGAAGTAAGCACTATCTAAGAAGTATGTCAATAGGACACGTTTAGGCACATTTCACTGAAGAAACACCTCCAGTAAAGAGAACGCTAGACTTTGCACTATATGGCAACCTTTTACTCAGTCACATTTTGAATCACAACAATTATTCTCAGCAAGCAACGACTGAATTGTTAGCTGAACGATTCTCAAGTGATTGTCCGCATTAGAACTACAGTAGCAATCATATATGATTAGTTATCAAGTAGGAGTTACAGTTAATAAATTCAACTAATTTTTTCTAAGGTCATCACAGTTATTTTATTTTAGAATGAAGCTACCATTTATGATCCTACACACTTTCTTCTCGAAAACTTGTACAGCTCAAGCTTTACTTGCTCAGTTCAACGGCAAGAGTTTCAAGCAAATTTAGTTTCCTAAGCAGAAATGCTGTGTTCATTCAATATACAGTACATTGCTTACAATTCTAAAGTTAACACTGATTAAGTGAAAATGAACACACAACGGCCTGAAAATAATGTTTTTTCAAGCGCAAAAGTTCGATAATGCCAGAAGTTCGAGGAAACACCTCAGTCACAGATAATCAGGTTCCGGAAAAATCCACACTGGACACACTCACTTAGCTCAACAACCTCGAATGGCATGGTAATAAATAAATTAATCACTGAGTGAATAACTTTTGATGCCCTTAGACTTGCGTCACGTTTCGCCGACGTCGATCATTCGGCAGAGTAGTCGAGGAATGTTGCTCTTGGGCGATATGCTGTTTCTGTTGGTGGATCTGCTGTTGCTCCTGCTGGGGCGGCATCTGATGCTGGGAGGGTGAGTTCATCACGTGGTGGGGGTTCCAAACTCCTGACGAAGAAGCAGGGCGAGCAGTCTCGGTAGCGCCAGTATCCAGGCGGTAGACTAGCATGGAGTCGGACGGTTGAGTAGAGACAAGGGAGCCACCGTCAAAAGGTATGTTATCCTCAATGTATCTACCGTTCATGGTGTGGTAAAGGAACGGGTGTGGGTTAGCAGGCACTCCAAGATCGGGAGGCACATGCATTCCTTCCACCGGTCCAACGCCGTGATTGTCCATCGGCCTCCGTCGTTCATGCTCATTCAGAAGTTTGGACGCCGGCCACGACTGAACTGGGCTTAAGGGTCGAGGTTCTTTTGAAGTTTCAGTCATAACGAGATCTTTATCAGGTTGTTTGTTGATGGAGTCAGTCTCGCTCTCTGGCTCAGGAGGGTTCATAGAATCCGACTTTTGTATCTTTTCTTGCTTGCGCCGCCTTCGTCGAGTCACAAACACGACATAATAAACCGCCAACGCCAACACGAGCAAAAATCCACAAGCAGCCCCCACAATCGCTAACAGGTCTCGCATTGACAGCATTCTTCGCCTAGGAGCTTCCAAGTTTCCGACAGATCCTCCAGTTGCCCCAGCTTGAGTTGATCCTCTTGTGTTGATTTCAGTTGTAGTGGCTGGTGATGGAACGTAGAAACTAGCGACGGGGCTCCAGGGAGAGGGCAAACCGACGCGACTTCCAGCCCTGATGACGATGTAGTAAACAGCACCATGGTGATGCCAGGGCTTCATGCTGTACTCCGAGTGTTTCCCAGCAGCTTCTGTGGCCTTGATGTCAGTCTCACGGGTGCCATTACCGGCTGCCACCTCAGCTGGGTTACGACCGAACACTAATTCGTAGTAAGAGGCTGCAGGAAAACGTATACAAAGTAATTTATATAAAAGGAACAGTCAGAAGTTTTTTGTGAATATCTCAAGAAAAATATTTAATGAGGGTTTTAGTTAAAAACAACAAAGAACAGCAGAAACAACATTTTTTAAAATGATATTCCGGACGCACGTTGAATACTCTGGCATACATATAACAAACCGTAATGCATGCTAACTCTAGTGAAACGTTGAGCTATATATTTTTCAAGCATTTTGTGGAGTTTGAGTTTAGAATGACATTGATATGGCTGCCACTGATAATCCGTACGTAAAATAGAAAATTCGTGTATACTATTGTCAAAACAATCGTAAAACCGGGAGCACAGGAGTGAGGCGATTAAATATCTACCATATATAAATATCTATATTGAAGGTTAATTCCGTGTTTTTCAAAATATGACAATCTGTCAAGCTTTTACAGAAAGGCATCTCGGACTGTAGATGCGCTCTATATCCAAAATACTGCATTTAAAAGAAATCAGTCTGACAAACTCCCACCTTTTCCGTGGTCGAGTTGGTTGCCGGGTGAGGTCCAGTGGAGGGTGATCTGCATGGCGGCGGGGTTGACAACTACTCGTAGGTCAATGATCCTCGACGGTGGGTATGAACTCATCTCTTCGAGCACGTCCACCACACCCACGATGTCCTCACGCGCGATCATCCCCGCGTCTTGCGTGCGGGTGTACGGCACTCGGGACCCACAGCAGTATGGGCCTTCTGTCCGAAAAATACCTGACACTTTAAACTCAGAGACTCAGATTATTAACATGTGAACTAAGTCGACATACAAAATTGTAATGCTCAAGTCTATACAAAATTCTCAATACCTAAGTATGAACGTAAGGAACTTACGATCCATCGTATGGAGGTCTCTCAATGCAAAGATATATACAGGATACTCAGTTTATCACAGGTAAATTGTTAGCGTTTGGTGAGCATTGCAAAAGAATCCATTCAAAACGTCCAGAGTTAATTGATAGTTCTTGACACTAGTAATGCACCAAATTTCCTTTGAAATGTTCGTTGCCGATTTGTGATCTTAATAATCATTTCGGAATAATTTCCTACAACAATGACAAATGAATATACGTAGAATATAAAATCGAAATAAATGACAACTAATAACCCAATAAAGTGTTAATTTTTGAATAGTCATTTGTATTCAAACTGAATTTAGTACATAAAAACAATTATTCCAACAAAATTCAGTTTTTCTTGCCCATTTTTTCCAGTAAGCCTTAAACTTCTGTCACGGCAGAATCAGAACCCCTTCTGCACGCTATATACGAAGTTCAAGAAACAGAATCTAATTAAAATGGGTGGCGAAAAAGTACGAAAACCGAATATCCCCTGCAAGTACGTGCTAACATATGTATTTCAATTGCAAATCAAGAAAATATAAGTTAGAAGCCAGAAACTGAACGCTGATGACTCAGCTTTAGTCGGATTCTCAAGAATATGAATTACCTGTCATTCACCTACTTAAGAGTATTTCTTTTAAACTTTTCATCAGTTTGTCTACATAAAATAATATTAGCAACAGTTTCAACACTCTGTGAGGGGAAACATGATTTAATGCGGTTTGAACAAATTCAAAAGTTGTACATTATGAAAATGTAAGCGTAGGACAACAATTATCTCAGGACTGTTTAAAATTGTTTCAGCTTTGTATGGCTTCTTGTCCTCAAAATACAAACGAATTGTTGCACTTATTTCCCTGATAAGGAAAGTTACAATTTTGCAGTCTTGTTACCGTGATTATTTAGACAGTCTCCAGAGAGCTTACCCTGCTCTCTAATCAACCTCTTCCACTGGAATCAAGCCGAGGTCGACATGCAAGCTACGTAAAAACAGATACAGAGAGAAAAAGAAAAAAAGAGAGAGAAAGAGAAAGAAGCGAAAAAGAGAAAAGGGAGAAAAAGGTTTTGAAGGTGAGGTGACAGCACGTTAGGCACATGCAGCTCTCCTAAAAAACAAAGAGAGATGAAAGAGATTGAGGAAACTTGAGATGAGATTGTCAAAAATTCAAGAGACAGATGAAAGAGAGTGAGAAAACTTGAGATAAGGTTACGCTATCGAGAGCTGAACACGTTTCGGCCACTCTGGAAATGTCCTCAGAAATATTGAGGTTTCGTCAAAAGGGTTGAGGAGAAGCATTTGTACTGCCTGCAATCGATTTAACACAACTATGTAGACTAAACACAAATAGTGCGGTCCATGCGAAAAAGTGCCACAGTTTAATGTTGAATTTTATTGTTGGCAAATGGAATGTCTGTGCAATTTAAGTGCTAATTGGTTGGTTTCGTGGAAATCTTACACGAAAAATGAAAAGAAAACGAACACAAAAGGGAACGTCTTTAACATAATACATTTGGGAATGCAGAGCTTCCATCTTCAGTGCTGCAATAGACCAAAGTCAAACATAAAATATACCGATATTAAAACGAGAAAAATACAAAATCATTTGAATTACGTTGTATATTTACCTATAGGCCTAACTTGAATAGAGATCAGAGTGCTATAAAATTATGCACTGCACCAACCTACTGACAGTTATGCGGGTGTGTGGGTGTGTGCGTGTGCCAAAATGGAAATGCTAGCTGAAGTTGTTTCATGAACGTAAGAAATTAGATTTTAGGTTATAGAGACAAATGAGTGTGTCTTTAATTTAATGCCGGTGCATTTAAAGTTGGACTTTTGCTGATTTTAGCACTGAGGATAGACTCCATGCATTCCGAAACGTATGATATGAAAGATATTTCCTTTCACGCTGTTTCCTTTTTTCATTTTACGTCTAATTAATTCATGTAAGATAAATCCTGAGAGGATCACAGATAATTACAGACGAATTTTGATGCTGAATAGAGGTGACTACGATAGAATTAACAATGAGCAGAAACCTTGTGTATGAGAATAAAATTAAAAATTTCTAGCACTGGGAATAGATAAATATTTCTACAAGTTACTACTACATGAAACAGAACACTTAAGACATAATAAAATAATACATCAAAGAAGGACCTTCCCAATTACCTCTTAGTCCAAGATATACGCTCAAAATAATCAACAATGCTGAGAACCAACACAGGAAGAAACGCAGTTAAAATCAGCTTTCAAATTATTGACTTCTACCTCTTAGAAATAAGCTTTCATTGCTGCACTCATGCACGATTTTAGGTTCTCAGTTTTGCGGAAACGCAGTCGGTTTCAGTTGAGTCTATAAGAGTTAGCGTTCACGATGCCTGCGTCTTCATCAGAGCCGCGGTGACCAAACAAAAGTGGCGGCTGAGGCGTGGAACACAATGGCTTGAGGGGAAAAAGCCGAAACAACCTCGAGACGACCATTTGCGGATCAGACGAGCCTTTTGTGTGGTGTTGGAGCGAAACAAAAGGCGGCTGCGGGGCAAATTTTCCATCTCCATGCAGCGAAAGGCATTCAAGCTTCTCGCCCTAACTGCTTTAATGGCCGCCGTCATGACGCCACACATGACAAAGAATTTATCTGAACCAATTATCTTCACAGCTGCGTCTATCCAGGAAGAAGACAAAATACGAGTAGGTTCATAGCGTAGAGTTTGATTCCGAAATTATTAATGTAACGTTATTGTAGTCAACCAGAGGTAGAAATTAAGCCAAAATGTGAACGAATGTTTGCACATTACTGTTGACAAATAAACAAACTCGTAGATATACAATGATATACATTCCTTTGTATAGTATACATAGATTACATCATAATATTTTTAGGTCCCTGCAGTTCAGGAGCTCTCCCCTTTTTAGCATCGTGCCACTGAGATGGCTTCTAGTCTCCTACCAATACTTCTCATGAGAGAAGGCAAAGTCCGAGCGTAGGCCCCTCTAGCGACAGCATAAGAGAATTAGAGGCCCACAGACATTCTTCACTCATAACGGTCGCTAACCAATACTTGTGTATGCTTTGAAGGAGCAAGAATGGTAACTAATGCTTTAGCCTGAATAGCCTGATTCGTCTTCAGCAATCCACAATCATTCGGTGTGAGGTGTAGGATGAAGGGGACATCTTTTATCATTTATTGGTAGGAAACAATTTATTAATTACCACTGTTAGAGACGCCTCCACATCCGAAAACCCAGATGAGGATGAAGTTTTGGTGAAATGAAGACACTAACATAAATCAAAGACCATGTCATTCATCTGAACTACTACGCAAGAATTCGTCGTAGGAGTGCTGGTCTGTTAACATGACAGTAATTATCAGATGCCTTACATAATCGTAAAAAATTAAGATATAAATGAATGAATCCTCAAACATTGAACATCTAAAGTTAACATGAGTTTTGATGATGTGCCAACTAAGCCTTGCCTGGACTTTTTACCCTCGGCAAATATTGTACAAAATTGGCATCTTGAATAGCATCCTCTCTGATGAAGTAGGTGTTGGTTACCACAAATTTCAGATTATTTCAGCCTTAATTCCTTAATTTTAGATTCTTTCAGCCACAAGTTCCTAGCCATGACTTCCCTAGAAATGGATAATTTAATGCTAAAATTCCCTCATTATTTAGAAGTAAATATCTTACCCTGATCGTAGGTGACAGCCCTGCCCCTGCGACGTCCTCCAGGTACGAGGATGCGCCCGCCTTGGTGACGGGGGTTGAGGGCCGCTGGGTCCTGCACCACGAGAGCTGTACGGCCGCTGTGGTCAGTGGCACGTACTCGGACCATGTAGCGGCCCGTCGATAACACGGGCAGGTACCGTGAGTACACTCCGTCGTTGGCCGTAATGTCAGCACCTGGACGTAGAGTTAGATGGTATGATTGATGGTATTGTTGGTACAAGCTATTAGGGGTGATAATTATGTAATAATATGTAGATTTGCACCGTCTATGTCGTTTGCCGTGATGTCCGCACCTGCACGTGGAGTTAGATGATATAATGAATGACGTCACTAGGAATAGTAGGCTCCTTCAGTCTCTAAAGATTGACCTTTGGCTGCACGTCTAGATTGGTTATTGTCTGGTATTAGGTAGACTGCAAATAAAAGATTTTAATTTTAATAATTATGCACGAACAAAAATGCAAAGTCTACGTCGTTGGCGGTGTTGTCTGCACCTGCACATAATGCTGCAAAATACGATAAATGGCGTCGCCGGTACAAGCTATTAAAGCTAACTATTATGCACTAATTGATTTGCACTGGCTAAGCCGTAGGTAACGATAAAGTCGGGTTACGTTCTGAAATGTTAACTTCAAGAAAACTTTCTCGCGTCGTAGAGAGTCAAACTCTTAATTGATTTGATGGATCTGTTTGCCAACATGCTGACGTCTGTTGACTTCTGGTCAGGGTCTTATAGTTTGTGCAGCAATTCAGAAACAACAAAGAAGTTTGCCAAAAAGTAGAATTTGCTCTACTCATATTGAGTGGTTATCCAAATTCGAAATTGAAATCCATTAATTAATAAGTACACTTGATTAGCATTATCTTTTTTTCTCAGTCACTTTGTCCTCGGTTGTTTCATTAAAAACATCCGACATAGAAAATCTGAAAGCATTTTATATTAGGTATTTTTAGCTATAACCTATTTTCAACGCAGTTCTAAGAAATATCGAATTTTCATTAACTCAACTTCCGTTTCTTATATTTTCAGAGTTATTTGCCACGCAAACACTTGCATTATCATGTGAACGGATTTAATTTGATTAATAACGGGCTGTTAGTATTCGTTTCTGCGCATTGTTCGTGTGAATTAATACTAACGCGATTATGTCGTTGTAAATTTGTTTATTTTTTTTGAGGTCATTGTTTGATTTTGTGAAAATTAGCCAAGGTTCAATAAAATCGCTCTAAAATTATTGTAAGACTATTCATATTATAATGTTTCCGTGCGAACACTCAGGGACATATACTGTATAATACATACAACGTTCCGTAGTACAGGTGTTTTTACGAATGTCTCCGCATAGCACTGCGGTGAAAAGATTTAGTCCAACCAGTTACTCATCATTAGTGTTCCGTTTAATAGACGTGCTCTGCCCTTTCCTTCATGACCATTCATGAAAATCCTTAAAAAAATGACTGTTGGCAAGCATGACGTCTTACATAATAATATATTCCATACAAAAACAAACAGTACACACGATGAAATTCACAACGTTAGAGTAGCCTTTATAATTTATATCGAAGAAGTAAATCCTCGTGCTGTCTACACTCTGAGTTCTGATACAAGGACAGAGTTTCATGAGAGATACAAAAATGGTATGAAGCGTCCATACGTTACAGAGTTTCGGTGTATGAGTACAGACCATAGACTGTTGAAAAATTCCAAGTCTCGTTTAGACAAATTTTAGGACAATGAAATAATAAAGGATTTTGAAAGCCTAGAACGGGTTGTTTGTACATTAATTTCAATGGTAACACCTGTTTTCCAATTTGAATCATTCAAAAGAACGAATAAATTCGAATCAAGAGGTGCCACTGTAGGTAGAGAAATACCAAATTTACTGAATTTTTCAATCTGACTCTGTTGGGTGAGCCTTCTCTTGCAATTAGAGAACCATCACAAGAAAAACAAGTTGCAGACAATGACAAAAATACAATATAACGGAAAATACCTTACTCGCACAACAGTTGTTATTAAAATATCCGTGTAAAAACAAGTCGGAGCTGTGAGTCTAGGGTCACTCAGAAGCGAGGTTAGCATACTGTGTTGAAACGTTTTAGCTTCTTTAATGTTGGGCCAAAAATTAGGTTTCTTAGACACGTTGGAGGCGGATTCGGTATGACAGACCGTAAGCTTGGCATAAATATTGGAAAGCGTGGGTGCCCGGTGGCATGCAGCTCGCAAACACGAGTGTCAGAGGTGCGAACTTTTGATTTACGGCATGGGCCATGCAGAGCGAGCTATAAATTCTTAAGGTCTATTGTAGCCGGGCGTTCATTTCCTGCATAACACAACATCCATCTAAATGAAATCGCATCGAAATTTATGCCCGCTCAGCATCGTCGCCAAACATGGAGCGCAGCAGTGGCAAATTGCGCTCAATGTGGAAAAATACAGCCCAAATACGGCAACATGCAGCCATAACAAGGTAACACACAACTATAATACGGCAAAATACTGCCATAATATAACATTCAGCCATTATACGGCCAAACTGAGCTATAATACAACAATACCGAGTCACAAAACAGTAACACCGTGCCATAATACGGTAACATAAAACCATAATACGGCATAACATATTACTAGGGGTCGTACATATGGACAGCCAGTTCTGGTGAAGGCTCAGGAGACATGACCTAGTTGGCTAGCTTCCTTATATTTTACATAACTACGTCGATCATCGTATGCTAATCGTAGATTGTTAAAATAATGTGTCCAGCAAACTGCAGAGACCGACGAGCAATTGCTCATCAATGCGTATACGTGACAGTATATCAGGTAAGTTAATGTTAAACTCATGTGTTATTAACAAGATATCCGACAACAGAGAAGCTATACTTGTGTTAGTGATGTACTTGACATCAAATTACTTCAAGTAGAGGAAAAACTACCTCCCAAATTGTGTGGTGGTGTACAACAAGATTCAGAGTATGCAAGTCGTTTCTAAAAATGCTTAATTCGCACAAAAAATGACCGATGCAAATCAAAAATACTCCTGCAAAGATCGCCCTGAAATTTTGAAGGAAGCTCTACAGACGGAAGTAAGGCCGGCAGTAGGCAGTTCAGGAGGCTCGTTACGTGATAAACTTTCGCTACAAAAGTACTCATTTGGTTGCCAGCAGCATGAGTGGAACTGGGGCCGAGCATACACTAATCCTGGTGGCACTACGCGCCCAGATGAAGCGTTGTCCTCGTCATGATCTCAGTCCTCGGCAGGTAGTAAAAGTCAGGAATGCTCGTGCATGCTAGTTTGACGCAACTCACGCACGAATTCAGCAGCACGTACAAGCTCAATAGATGTCAAAATTAATGAAGCATCGAGGTACATTTACAGAGCAGCATATATCAAGTATGAAAACGAAGTATTGTTCCTTCTTTATATCCTGAATACTTTTTTTTTGCGTTATCATAACTGCTAATTGAAATTTTACATTTCAGTGGAAATCTTGAAACTTTCACCACGTGAATCTTGTTTAAGAAGTGATGTAATTATCAAAAGGAAATTTGAGCAAAGAAAACATCATCAATGTGCTGTAGGCGGCTTAGAAACTAGAAGGGATCCAATCGACATGGGTGTAATGAAGCACCTCTAGCACACGATATTCATGACTAGTAATTGGTTAAAGTCATTTACGAGTAAAAAATAATCGCAAGCGGGTCGGAAGTGATGAATCATTTCGCTGTCTTTGCTCCTTCATGTCGAATGCTCACATTTTACTCATGCTGCTCCCGGCTGCATATGTGTGTTAACTAATGCCAGTACTGACTGTAATATGAAGAATCAACAGAATTCTATTTCTAGGGTTCTAATCTAAATCTAATTGAATATGCACTTCCCTACGCAAACTTGCTTCATGGCAGCGAATAGCAAATAAGCGATTAAAATACATTAGAAAGCATACCGTGTGAGAAGGGTCGGAAATCTCATTCTGATGCATTCGATATCTACAGTTACTTTCCCCTTTACTATTCTATCCCATTTCATAACACAAACGTGTAAAATTCAATATTCCATTTATGAAAAGAAAGTAACGCATTCGAAGGGATGCTGTACAACACGAATATCCAGGAACAAGGTCATCATGAAGAAGCTCAAAGTTGACAAGAGGCGCACATTTGAGTTCCAGAAAATAGAAATAAGGTGGTGACGCTATGCTTACCAGCGCCGTTGTCATGAAGCAAGAAGGACAGCGGCTGGAAGGAGCTTCCAGTGCTGTTCATTCCAAGGCGTTGTACGAAAGCCTCGACTTGTGCTCCCACCACAGCACTCCTTCCTGCCCACACCTGCACGCAGAGGTCGAGTCATGCCTTTACATGTTTATAACTGGCACACACGCACACAGGTGTTTCTGTATGTGGTACACAGATGTTTCTGTATGTCTGCAGGCAGCTCACAACTTATGCTTATGTGGACGTTTTTGCCTAACTACGCCTGTGCACATAAAGTTTTCTTGCAACGCTTCATCTTCCTGAAAATATAGCAAATTACTGTATTTCAGTTCAACAATTTGTTTTATAACGAAAATCGGCGCCTGCTAAACTTTCTTACACGAATATCCTCAGACTCGCGTATTTGATTTTTCTTCAGCTGCTTTTGTAGTACTAAATAGAATAGAATAGAATAAAATAGAATAGAATAGAATGAGGCGATAGGAACGAGCCTTTTGGCCCATTTTTGGGTTTGTACCCAAATCCCATGCCGTAATTCTAGCCATGCGATGGTCATACACAAACTAACCACCGCGGCATCGGCCTTTGAACCCGGGTCTTCTCGCATCGCAAGCGAGTTTCTCACCAGTCGACCAAGCTGGTGATAAGTCGACCAAGCTGGTGGTAGTCGACCAAGCTGGTGGTAAAATTGTCATATTGTCGCAGAAAGGCTGTACCATGACGGTACATGTGTTGTCCATCGTTATCAAGGGGAGTGCTAAGCTTCTCTCCTTTCTTACAACACATCTCTCCTTTCTTACAACATTCTCTCATTTCTTACAACACTGGGGAGTCGATACCTCTTTTTCCATACCTTCTAAATTGACAGAAGCTGGCTCGTACTGCCAAAGGTCTCAGAAGCATGTCATATTTTGGTGCTGATCTCAGCGAAAATGAACAAGAAGTAGAGTAGATTGCTGAGGAACACAAACAGAAAACTTTGATACTTTTGACCTTCTCTTTCTTACCGAACGACAATCATAACAATAAAAATAAAATGTACATGGATCACAAAAATGAAATATATTCTTGAGATTTCGCACACAACATCGTGAATTTTGTTTCAGTTTAGTTATGATATGAATAAAGAATTGGCGAGTTTTTTAAAAAAATAACTCTATTTTATATAATAAAGAATTGTTAGATATGAGTAGCAAACCCAATGTTTCAGTAAAGAATGGACTACATGTATTAGTTCTTCGAATAATTTTAGCCTCAGCAGAGGCAGCTCTTGAGCAATAAAGAAACTATGAAAGTTCGCATTTATATTGACGGTCAAAATCCTAGTCAAAGAAGGGCAGGAATGCTCCTGTTCGGGCATTCTTTTCTTCCAATATTGCTCTCAAAGCCCGTACAGAACTTCTCGAAATGGCAAGGCAAACAACGCAAACAACGCGCAATTCAGACGCAATGCAACGTCTATAGACCCACAGCTTTGACGTTCCAGTTAGGAAGATATGCTCGAGTTCCATAGATATGAAGAGGCTGAAATTGTGTCTCACAAACTGAAAAAAACAATAAAACGAGAGGATCATAAAAGGGAAA
>VCRD01000683.1:78427-204265 GCA_006783055.1 Trinorchestia longiramus | reverse complement strand
AAAAAAAACAAAATAAAGCGAGAAGATCATGAAAGGGAAATACAAACTCGAAATATTAAAAAAAGTGATGAAATGAGAAACATATGATCGAGTTCCGCAAATATGATGAAACTAATATCGTGTCCCCCAGATTAAAGCATCAACAAATTTTCTAGGATCTGAGAAGAAAAATATACACAAGGACTAAAAAAGCGTGATGAAAGATGGATAATTAAATTTGTCATTGAAATAATAGTTTGACATTTGCCCATATTCCAGGTTGTGAGAGACAAGTTGACGCCTACATTTTTTCTCCTTCCACAGGTTCAGAAATATTTTTTAATGAATTTCCGAACGCAGTTCAGTTTTTGTTCTGCAAATTTCGAAACTTCTTTTTGTAAGTTGAAATATGATTTCGATATGAAATTCTTGAAATTCACAAAAAAGTTGTTAAAACATGATAAAATTATAGCCTTTTTACGTCAAAATAAGTGAGGGTATCCCAAAAATTTAACTACTCCCTCAGATCGCAAAAAGTTGATGCAGAGGGGAAAAGTCTGGAAATATAAGTCTTACATTATATATTGTGTACTTCTAGCGTTATATACTTTACAAAAAGTTCAAGCAATAGATAAAGAATTGTATCCATAAAAAAATTATTTTAATTGAAATTGACTGAATATTTGATGACGATCTTTGGATCTTTCTAGCAGGGCTTGCGAGATGGATATGCTTTCTTTGTCGGTTAATTCGTGCGTTTTACGCCTTTGCTTATTTTTGACAGTATTTTCTGTTTCATTTCGCACATTCTAGGCAAATTTTTATCACACACAGAAAATGAATTGTCTTAAATACACTAAGTCGGAATACTTTCTTGACTGTGCACCATATTTCTGACCAGAGGGAGTATACAAAGTTGAACAACCAAGCAAATGAGTGAGATTTCTACATTCAAACAAGTTACATTAACTGCGATAAAAATGAATAAATGACTAGAATTTCCAATAATTATTTAGTATTTCCAATTTAAAACACATTGTTTACAATGCGCAACTAGAGTATTTTTTGATAAAATTCTCCTATTATGTGATCCTTCTCCACGACTTCGTTTTTCATGGTAGAAACAATACACAATTTTCAGCGTGCCAAGCAGTATTCGTAAATGGCATTGATTTGCGGCAGGCAATCACAACAACTAGCTCAGCATCACTTACTCCTATGCACGTTGATTTTTTACGAGATGCAGCATTCTCCATAAAATCATACCAGTAAAGAAACATTTTCTGAACTGTGAGGACAATCGAGTGTTAGAAAACACGAGTTCTGAGAAACGCAGGGCTGGAGATATTTGCGTTCAAGTGATGAGAAATTACGTTCTTTGTCTTAAGCAAACAAGTATGTAACTCCTATATTAATATCACGCCGATAAATTTGAAAATAGATGCATGAGACGAGGTTACGATCATTCATTCATCATTAAAAAGCTCATTTAGCATCCCTATGTGCCTCTACTAGCAATACAGAATGACGGGAACAGTCTATGAGAGCTTCATGATTCGTTTCAAAATGTAAACTTTAAGAATTAAAAATCCGATAACATTACGTGTACTGTTTAAGTTCAATTTTCATTGGCAGTTTTTTACAAACCTTTCCGTAGACGACGACTGGGCCCGATGCGTATGACGTGTTGGACGACACGATGCTACCCGACGTCCAGGCCTCGAGGGAGACGGCAGTGGGGCTGCCCGTGTATTGGCCGCTGGAGATGCCAGAGTTGCTGCTGAGGGCGGAGGAGTTAGTGGCTGGAGTGGCCACCACATGGATGTAGAGGCTCTGGTGGCTGTCCGCGCGGTTCTCCACTTTGTAACGCCAACGGCCAGGCTGTAAAAGGCATGCATATTCCAAGGTACAACAAAAAATGTGCAAAAAGTTGCAGGATATGTTTACTTCTGTGTGAATTTGAGCTATTATATGCATTAATTTTTCAGCATAACTTTGACTTTTTCACAGCACTAGCTTCAGTCGTGTCATGTTGATTTAAATGCGAACCCGGAAAATCCGCTTAGAGCATCAACACAACGAGATGCGCTACTGATCGTGCTCACAGTATACCGAACACCCAAACTCTGACCCAAAATAGAACAGACTGAACTCTATTATTTATGCTATGCTGTAAAGCCTGGTGTTTCTCCGGTGCCTCAATATTGGAAAAAATGTTTACCATCTTTATTTTAATCATAACCACAACTAAAACCGCTACTTCTATTGTGAGTAAAAAGTCTTTAGTTTAACACTCATGAGTAAACGACTATAAAATCGTCGTTTACTCATTAAAATATTTCACTGCACCAAGATGCTTTTCTAGGAACAATTACACTTTGCCATAGCGTTTCGAAGTACTGATGTAGAAAATAAATAATGTCGATACTTCCCATGTCTCACATACTCAGCAATCGATTTTGTATTCAGTAGTATACGAAAGCAACCTACTGGCTGGTAGGCTACAGAACATAGCGTACCGAGGGTTCATGTATTTACTGGTTTGAAATCTGTGATATGTCGAAAGTTGTAAACAATATTCAATAGAAACTGACTGAGAAATTACTACTTTGTGCAAATGATTCCGCAGTTTGAAGGCAAATTGTTTTAAGAATAGCAAACGACAACCAGCTGTAAAAAACATTTTAACATCCATTTTATACACAACTTTAGAGTCTAAGATAAACGCAACCCTCCGTAAAAGAATGTTACCAATGACTAAACATAATGACGGTGCATTAAAACGATGAATAAAATAAAGTTCAGTAATATTTAAGTAAATGCACTCAATTGTATCGAAGAAAATCAAACTGTTCAGGGAACGAATATTAACTTAGATGCAACGACAGCTTTCCCATTAACTTAGGGTGAGGGCTTTCCACTTTATTGGTCATCTTCAAGGCTCAGATTCCAAATATAAAATCTATTTCATTCAAAGAAAGTAGATTTATTAGGAACATTTTCACGATAAGCTTTCATTGTAGCTGGGCCGATTCGTTCAATTCAAATATCACCATAAAGATTGGAACTCAATTCGTAACATAGAAACTTTTTACGAAAAAAGTTAAACTCTATAAATTATTTCACAAAATTTTGCTATAGCTTCTTCTTTTACGCATGATTTAAAAACCAAGAATACCAAGAATGATTACATAAAAAAAACAAATTATTACAATATTATGGATAACATTTTTGGTGTCAAACCCTTCCGTAGATAACCCAATTCAGTCGAGTAAGAAATTCGTATCGTTAGAAAATTTACGTGGCAGCATTCCTCATAGCCACGCTAGTTCACTTCTTCAAAGAAGCCTAATTTGATTTTTTTGCTTCTCAGAAAAATATTCACTTGATCTTTAACCCTTTTCTAGAACTTCTTGGTAACCAGTCGAATATTTGCACTCGTGTAGTATTTAGATGATACATGCCAACATAAAATATAGATAGTAACCCTGCAGAGGAGGGAAGACGCATCGGAGAGTAGGGCACTCATTTGAGACAAAGAGGTTTTCAGTTCTATCGTTCCCGATGTCTTATGACGTTCAAGAGCAAGACCTATTCGCATCTACACGCTGGTTCTCATGAAGAAATCATACACGCTGGTTCTCATGAAAAAATCATAGATGCTGGTTCTCATGAAGAAATCATACACGCTGGTTCTCATGAATAAATCATACACGTTGGTTCTCATGAAGAAATCATACACGCTGGTTCTCATGAATAAATCATACACGTTGGTTCTCATGAAGAAATCATACAAGTTCGTCATCATGAAGAAATCATAGACGCAGGTTCTCATGAGGAAATCATAGACGCTGGTTCTCATGAAGAAATCATGCACTCTGGTTCTCATGACACATTTTGTTAGACGAAGTATTGAACCATATACTCGGCAATTCAGTCACTCAAGCAGCATACCGACTGTTCATCAATAAGGTTTTTGAAAAGATAGGTAACCAAATTTTGCGTCATGCTTTCATTGCTTAATAGAGTGTACTAAGTTGACAATTTTTACGGGGTTTTGATTTCGATTTTTCTCTGAATTCAGTGTCGTGTTACTTTTAGAACATTTTTGTTTTATTATCAACACTACAGAACAAAGGGCAGAAAATATACTAAAAAACTGACTAGACAACCTTTTTATTTACGTTTCAGCACATGAAACAGACCAACGGAAAAAATATCGAAATTGAGAAATAATGAAAAGAACATCGAACAAGCACGACAAAAAACTAATCCTAGAACTGCGCTCAATTGAAGGCATCTATTGCCTCTCAGTAGTACCGTATTTCACGCTGAGCAAAGAATCGCTTGCGTATTTGGGCAGCAAAACTGTCACTGTAAAGCGTCTGGAGATGTGCTCTTCATCATGTCGCCCAGAGCGAGTATTTGCGATGGTCGTAAACTTGCTACAATCCTCAACGCTTTACGTCAATGTCTCCACAACGACTGTACTCCTTGCGGAAAATAAGTTTCTGTAATTTGCAATATGCAAGATCTAGGCAGTAGCATCCAGTGTGCAACGTGTGAGATATGTCCTTGCAGTTTATAAAGACGAATCAAGTTAAAGATGAACGCGAGTTATTTTCAATTCCCACATAAGCAATGTGAAAATCATGATGTATTTTATAACATTTGATGATGAGGCTTGATTTTATTTAGTCTAGTTTTAAGAATAGTTGTTATTACTTCTGTAACATGTACAATTTGTTGCAAGTAATATGTAGCTTCATACACTCCATTTTCAAGAATAGTAGTAATTATTTCATATTTAATTCATACATGATGGTAAGCAAATGAAAGCACGGATGTACATACTGAAGTTGCACTAGAGCTCCACTTTAGTCCCGCCCAGTTATTGAGAGGGACTGAGTAGAAAATCCACTATAATGAACACGTGTAACTCTATCTCGTATTATTTTTAGCATTCTAATGAAGCCACCGTATTTACGAACAGCAAGAATCAAAACCTACTTCGCCAAGATAGTAGAAATAGAGTGCTCGTATCAAGGGGAAAAACGAGCAATTGAAGAATTTTGGTGAGCGGTCGGTACAGTATGCACACGCAAGCGCTTCATAGTTGAAAACTTGAACGATTCCTATGTAAAAATACTAACACGGAGGTTGAGAGAATATAATCATGGCGAAGAAATGGGGAACACCTATTAATTCTATTTTTGTAACATCACAGCGTCGGGCATTCCCGTCAAAATACGTAGGCGGGGCTCAAGGAAGCGAAATTCTCTTGATATGATAATGTATAAGATTTCTGATAATGTATTAGAGCAGTCATTACAAACTTCATTATATCACGTATATCGAGGGGCTGGTGGGGGTGCTAAATCTTAAAAAAATGCAATGTCTGGAATTAAAAAGTAGTGAATTAAGATGTAGTGCCAGGGGGTATTAAATTTTCTTGCTGATTGTGACATTCATTTGCAAGAGTACCAATTTTTGGACCAACTGATTCGTTGAATTTGAGATGCAAAAGTGAAAATGTCTCAATTAAACGTAGAAAATTTTTTGTATCTTGCTTCGTAGTCCAGTGCTGCGCCCAAGCATTCCAGCAGTCAAGATATTGATCTGCTTGTCTCAACAAGCTTAAATCCAGTAATCCTAAGTATTACTGTAGAAGTCTTTTTAACCGGCACCCATGGGACTTTGCAGTTGCCGGTTAATATCACCCAAGTAACCACAAACAATTCATAGACACGCAAGAGATAAAAAGAAAAAATAGCAATTGCTCAAAACAGTTAAACAAAAAAAGGAATGGATAAATATTTAAAGTTTGGCCAGCGAGTGCCGGTTTAAAAGAATTCTACTGTAGTGCTACTGAACTCGTGAGTCAACTAGGGATTTAATTTAATTGCCTTGACAAGACCATTTGGTTACATTTTGCACTTTTTTCTTCACTCTTAAAATAAATCATGTTTATTTTTTTTTGTGTTTTTATATCATTCTCATGCTGACAATTTGGAAAAATGTTTTTGTCTTATTTTATGTGTGGAGATTTGGGTCCCTTGACTGGCGAACATGTTATGCCTTGAATTTTTTTAATCAATATCATTAACAACTGATTTTATTGTCAAGCGTTCATTCACGTACTTACCGTAACTTTTACAAGTGTTTTAAAACGATGTACTTACCCCATGATAATTCCATAAATTGTATATTCTTCCGTTCCTTCTTTTGTGAGAAAAAACAGTATAAATAGTCATGTTTTTATATATCGCTACAATGTCAAACCATCTTACCTCAAAAGATTCCACATCGAAACGCATCACTCCAAAACATATCAGAACCTCCACACCAAAACGTCTCATATCAGAATATCAGTTATAAAAATACCTCGTATGAAAAGACCTCATCAAAACATCTCATATCAGAATCTCTCATATAAAAACCTCTCATATCAAAACATCTCATCATCGTTTGTCTCATCTGTCCATCATTTGTACAGCTGTCACCAGACTCCTCACCATGGCGTTCTTTACAGTGACGAAGATCATATTGACGTCCCCATCTTCTTCCTGAAGATTGAGGGTGTCGACGTTTTGACCTCGTGGGTCGATGAGGACGATCATGTTACCGACGTGGCCAAGGTCGTAGTAAGTTATGGAGAAACGCATCTCCCCGCCCAGAGTTCCGTCCAGTACAAACTGCCCTTGTGACACGCTGCCGATACCGCCAGGGAACTCCTACGGCGAACAAAATATACGGAACTTGGTTACACTGAAGAAAAGAAATTGATTATGATTATAGGAATAACTGAAACGAAGAGATTCTGACAACTAATAATAGAAAGTTCCTTTCACCTAAACAGTATTCCCTCCTTACGATGCACAAATCCTTACGTGTGTAGCTTGCGGTTTGGTGGGTCCGTCTTTTTCAACTTTACATTCTTGTTTATTCTGTCGTTGATTAAATAAGGTATGAAATCAAGCAGAACCGACAACACCAAAAAAACTTAAGTGAAAAAGACGCTGAAGACAAACTTATTAGAAAGAAGGAATAAAACTGAATTAGTTCAGTTTATTCTAATGAAAGGACTCCAAAATTAAAACAGCCATATTTTGACCTCCAACAAACAAACGTCGTGCTTGTACTCGATATGTGAAAATGTTTAGACACAAATGCACTCAGGTGAGCTAATTAAAAAAGTAGCTTCCACAGTATGTTTCAATGTTTCACGTTTCATTTTGGATACATAGGAGGGTGTTACCTTTACTTGAGCTCATAACCTTGAAATTGTACCATCAGCTAACACAGTCATACATCAACGACGCAAAAATATAATATTGAATTCCTACATGCTCTAAGAAGCTATCCGTGACTATGGCGTGATTGGTGGCGGAAATAAAAAACAAGGATGAAGCTTCCAAAGTATGTTCCGAGATTACAGTAATTAAAAAACAAACCTAATATGTCAGGATCGGCATTACAATTTGCACGATAGATACTAGCCATCGTTAAAAAAATTTTTTTAACGTGTCATACCCACATTGTATTTGTTCCTATTTGATGTCTTTTCGCCGAATGGTCTGGTTGGTAACAATTCAGTTAAATAAATCAAGAAAGCTTGCTGCAGTTTCGTGTGAGTATGAAATTCCACACCTGATAGTACTCTAGCAGTGGAACGGTGTCAATTTCTCACCTGTTGGTGTACTAGCAGCGGCAGGATGTCAATTTCTCACCTGCTGGTGCACTAGCAGCGGCAGGATGTCAATTTCTCACCTGCTGGTGCACTAGCAGCGGCAGGATGTCGGCAGCAGGTAGGAAGATCCTGAGGGCGCTGTAGAGCGCGCGCATCAGAGACACCATCATCGAAACCTTGCTGTCGTAGCCGATGCCCTCGTCAGCCACTGCGTACCACTGGGTGCCTATAACGCAGATTAAATTATCACATCTAGTGAAATAGGTATAAGATTCTCATCAGTACAATACTAATAAAATTATCATGTCTATGCATCAAATTGCCGGCTTAAGTGATGCAAGGTGCCTGTGTTCAACTGCTACATTTGTAAGGCACTAATTCGATATGATAAATTGGTGGCGCTGCAGGGCAGGTCAGCAACTCCCAGACTTGGGGTAGAGAGGGAGCCGTCACCTGTCTCGTGGGAACACGGGGCATAGAGGAGGGACTGCCATCTGTCACGTGGGAACACGGGGCATAGAGGAGGGCCGCCACCTGTCTCGTGAGAACACGGGGCATAGAGGAGGGACTGCCACCTCCCACGTGGGAACATGAGAAATAGAGAAGGGCCTGCCACCTGCCACGTGGAAACATGAGACATATGTAGAGAAGGGACTGCCACCTGCCACGTGGCAAGTGGCAAGTCTCCAGCGGTTATCTTGGTAGATGAACGCTTTCAGAATGTCGAGCGAAAGAGTCCTGTGGAATACGCTATAGTATTCAGAATACTCTAATCCAGTCCGGAGAGTAGAGACTGAGACTGACATTAATACAAATTAATGACTTAATAAGGATCTATGGGCGTACAAGGGATCAGGGAGCAGTTACTTCAGCTGCATCTCCCCTGGGATACGCTAATAGGTCTCATCAGGTGAAATTTGCGTCACAAGACATGAAACGTTCTGACATAGAGAGAATAGCGCAAACAGAACGTTTCTGAACGAGATTAATTACGCAGATACGGATCGAGAATAACTGAATGTCAACACTAATGAATCCCAAAGGCTGTGAAACGTAACTCTTAATTAACGGTTGAGTCTGAATTAAAAAGCACTACTACACAGAAATTATTCAGACATAAATACATAAATATCCGTAAATTATTCAGGCATATATTAACTGTTATTCGCTATTCGTCTTCTATGATGTAAGCTTGCATAATTTTTTTTTATCCATCAAATATGGTCAAGATTAATACAACACTGAGTGATAAAAACGGACTCGGTCTTTGCGACCTATGAAGATTACCAAACACAGAAAAATAGAAAAAAGAAACAGGGACATGAACGAATATTCTCGAACAGTCATTCATAGAAATTACTTACTGAATACCCACCAGAGTTGGATAAATGAATCATTATAAATAAGGCCTGACTCAAAAATTACAGAAAACAATCTTTCCCTTACTCAATCAGTCAACTCCACAATTTCAATCTCAAACAGTCAGACAATGCACGGATGAATTATACATCATCACTCACAGTTCGTGTAGCCGACATGATCATCATTCACAGTTCGTGTAGCCCACATCACCATCACTCACAGTTCGTGTAACGGACATCATCATCACTCACAGTTCGTGCTCTTCGTATAATTCTCATCATTAAGAATCCTTCCCAAACTCAGCATAGGACTCGGCTAAGGCGATCGCATATTTACATTAGTGCCACGTGCGTCAAATTGGCCCCCATTAGGGGAGCTAATAAGGACCAATTAGCGTCATTACAGAGCTGTCTCATCCATTATTCAATTTGCCACGATAGATCATCGCCCAGGCATTCCAAGCAGTCAAGCTGTGCGGGTCGAATGAAACACTTTCAAAAGACATCAGTACAAATCATAGGCAGTTAACTTCTTTTCAAAGTAATATATTTCTATAACTTAATTGAGGACTAGCAATATTTTTTGAATTTGGTTTCTAAAACATGTCAGTAATATTACGTTCACTGTATCATATTCTAGAGTTGGGTTAGAAACCGCAGCGCCTAAATTTCACACTAAGAACATTGTCTAGTCAAGTTTTGAGATCGATTTGCATATGACAAAATTATAAATTTTATTCTTATGTAAGCAGCTACAAAATTTAAGATTGAACACATTTAAAATTGATCATCTAAAAACGCGTAATTTAAAGCCAGCAAGATTTACACGTAAATTAGTGCTTATGTGCCTCAGACTACAAAAGTTGAGCATATTCTCAATGCAGATGCTCATCCAACACAAAACAATCTCAACTAGTTACAACAGCCCATAGTGAAACTTACTTCACAGCAAGATAACCATTGTCCAAGTAAATTAACATTAAGTTATACTAACCATTTAGTTGCTGTAGCATACAACGATAACCGCCTGTATGAGCCCGACCACTCGTCCATAGCAATATCCACAGCATTGATTGTCAAGATGAGATTGTTTCACGAGATTTAACGACAATGTACTACTTCCCTTTATAGTGGGTCGCTCCTGCCATCAAGACCAGTGTACTTGCAAGTACTACCAACAGGCAAGGATGTCGTACTTCATTGAAAAGTATATATATATATATATATATATATGTAGATAACACATGTATCAAAAATTAAACTAAATTTTCTTTTGTATGATTGAAACAGCTATTTCCATCAATTTTTTTTCTTAGTAAACCCCCGATGAGTCGATTCAAATAAAAAATATGGTGGAGAAGAATTTAAAGAGAGGATCATCAAACACGTAGCGAATGAACTGTAATGAAAACGTGCGCCGAAGATCACTGTATTTATAGACTACTATTAGAGACTTATGGTTCATACTTTAGAGAATTTTTATAGAAGCAATATTTTAATTTGAGTGCTATGTAACTCCACAAATGAGTATAGAAAAATCCACGATTAATCGAAAAATTTCCATCAGGGAAAATTTCATCAGCAAAATTCGAGGGTCACACAATATGGAAACTAATTCAGTTCAAAATATTGTAGTGGAAAACAATCTTCATGAAACTATAATTATTCGGGAGAAAAAGGAAACCCCCATTGAAGTTGAGTGCCACTATGAGCGCTCGTTCATCGAAATACAAACACCTACAGTATTTGTCTATGATATACGAGTACATGAAAGTTTTCTCTCTGTAATGTGAAGAGGCCGGAATACGAGTATATCAATAAGGTGTGACGAAAAATTATTGAACACATTTGTTGGTTCAATAAAAACCAAATAGAGTAGAAAAAAACATGTACGACATAAAGAAATGAAAAAAGGCATTATATATAAATTTTGCAATAAAAATACATCAATCGTTCTCTACTCTATTTCGCTTTTATTAAACTTACAAATGTGTCCGATATTTTTGCGGCAGCAGTTAGATCAGGTCGATACTTGCAGTTTCAGTTCTCGACTTGTTACAGCTTACCAGTCATTTGAAGGTTCAGTTCATGACAACTTACCAATCATTTGTAGGTTCAGTTTATGACAACTTACCAGTCATTTGCAGGTTCAGTTTATGACAACTTACCAGTCATTTGTAGGTTCAGTTTATGACTACTTACCAGTCATTTATTGGTTCAGTTCATGACAACTTACCAATCATTTGTAGGTTCAGTTTATGACGACTCACCAGTCATTTGTAGGTTAAGTTCATGACAACGTACCCGTCATTGTAGGTTCAGTTCACGACAACTTACGTCATTTATTGGTTCAGTTCATGACAACGTACCCGTCATTGTAGGTTCAGTTCACGACAACTTACGTCATTTATTGGTTCAGTTCATGACAACGTACCCGTCATTTATAGGTTCAGTTCACGACAACTTACCAGTCATTTATAGGTTCAGTTCACGACAACTTATCCGTCATTGTAGGTTCAGTTCACGACAACTTACCAGTCATTTATAGGTTCAGTTCATGACAACTTACCCGTCATCTGAGCGAGCTGTTCAACCCCTGAGCTGGGAGTTGGGGACCTGGCAGTCATGGGGTAAAGGACAGGCACGACCTGCACATGGCGGGGGATGACGAGGTCCCTCAGCTGGCCTACATCGTACGCTGACAGCGGGAACGGAGAACCCGACGAGATCAGGAAGATCACACCTCCAGCAGCAGATCCTCCGTCATTTGTCAGCATCTGAAAGGACAAGAAGCAGGATTGAAAATAGCAGGTTAGAGGAAAACGACGTTTGCAAACGTATTTTAGGTAACTTTTTTACTGATTGTTCTTTTTGTAAATTAGTAATTCTGGATAAATTAATCATCATTTTGCTTCGATATTTTTACAGAATGAAGGACCACGTGGTGTTGTGGTTGAATTTTACTATTGAAAAATTCAACAGAACTAGTATTAACTAGTTCTACTAGAACTAATATCAACAGAAAAACTCAATAGAATAGAACTAGTATCAACACTTCGTAATCAAAGAAAATATACTTTATTGATTAATATATTTAGAAACACTGAACAACGGAGTCCCAATAAAAGGATGCTCCAGTTGAAATTCAAAGATTTTAATAACAGGATACAAAACTATAAAAATGGCACCATCGGTAGTATTCAATTCTGAGATTGTTGGCGTATTTGCAGTAGGTATCAGCGACAGTAAATAAGAAAATTTAACAAACTATTTGGAGAAGAACCCACAACAGATTCCTGAATTGTTTTTAGTCGGAGCAGATGGAGTTCTCAAGAGGAGGGAAAAGTCCACTAGACTCTCATGCATATTTTTTCAAGTAATATATTCATAGAATAACTGGTGCAAAAATTTAACAATTTGTGGGTTGTTAAATTTTTGCACCAGTTATTCTATGAATATATTACTTTAAAAAATATGCATGAGAGTCTAGTGGACTTTTCCCTCCTCTTGAGAACTCCATCTGCTCCGACTAAAAACAATTCAGGAATCTGTTGTGGGTTCTTCTCAAAATAGTTTGTTAAATTTTCTTATTTACCGTCGCTGATACCTACTGCAAATACGCCAACAATCTCAGAATTGAATACTACCGATGGTGCCATTTTTATAGTTTTGTATCCTGTTATTAAAATCTTTGAATTGTATACACATAGAAACGTTTCTGAAGGCAAATATTCTTCTCATTAATATTTTAGGGAAGACATAATTTTACATGAATAACAGTAGTTGATAACACAATAACTCACTTCAACAGCTTTTTCCAGGCCACAGAAGATACACTTGCTTCTTTCGATGACTTGCGAAGGAGTTCTAGGGAGGGAAACAGTAGCCAACCGCTGCCTATCTTCGAGGGCGTCTGGCACCTGAGTCAGAGGCAAAGTCGTGCTCACGGAGGAGTCGAAAATGACAACACCCACTTTCTCGCCAGGAGGGATGTCGTAAACCAACATGCGACGGACGGCTTTGCGAAGAAGGTCCCACCGTTTCTGAACAACATGAAGAAATATACATTCGAGTAAGAATTTATTGCGTTTTCAAATTGATAATGAAGCAACGGAAAACATGAAATAAAGACAAGAGAAACGAAAACGTTCAACTGATACGGTTATAATCAAAAGAGAGGCCAGTAGATTTCCCGAAGAGAGCAACAACAGCGATCCATAAATCATATAACAAAATTTTGGTGTTGAAGTTTTACACATGTTAGTACAAGACAATAATTGGCTTTCTATCATCTTCTGAGGAGTTGAAACTTTAAGATATGAGCATATTACCACAGTAGAAGAGCTTTCAATTCTCTCCCTTCTGATGTCACAAGGATAATATTTTAAGGGAATTCGACCTACTTGCTTCAACTATTTGATTTTCCAAATTAAATTACTATGTTTACATGTGGGAATCTAACCGACTCACATGAATTGTTCCTTCAGTCGGCATAACGTCAGTTTTAAACTTTCAGTGTCTACGAGATACAAAAGTAAATAAAATACTGCAATTATAATCAAAACTATAGAACTGCACGTTTAATCTCAATGAAGTTATCAATTCGTGTTAAAGCGCTAAGTCATTATCCGAGAAATAAACAATAAATATTCAAATCAGGAACAGAAACGGAAGTCATGAATATGTGACTCGTTAATTTGTCAGTGCCTACCGTAAATGTAGTTCCAGGTTCATGGGAAAACTCTTCGTAGAAAAACCAATCAAAAAATAAATTAGAATATAGGATTAACATTTGAATTTAATTAACGAGATTCATCGATACTTTTGCCGGCACCCAAAGTACAAATAATTTGAATAAATAATTGTCAGCAATAGCGAAAGGTATTTAAACGGAGGTATTTCCTGTGAAGTGCCATATGACTTTGTAATGTCTTATCAAGACGACGCCGAGTGCAGTATATATATTTAAAAAGTTTTTTATTATACATATAAAATATTTTACTCGCCTTTTTTTATAAAACGATATATTTCACTGATGTAATTAAGTATGAATAAAACGATAAGCTTCACTTTTAGTTTATCATTCAAGACAATGCATGTACTCACTAACCCATTGGTTCTTAAAGTAAATTTCGTCAGTACTCCGTCGCTTTAACGCATACCTCTTGTTCCTTCAAGGTACATTAAAATAAAATAAATTCGTTGAATATATTTTTCTGCAATGAATAACTAAAAAGAACTAAAAACGGGTTCCAGGATATTCAGAAATTAAGTAATTACTCTATTATTCACGTACCATTAACGGTACGCGTAAACCATTTTCAGAACCACTACACTAACCGATCACCCGGAGCGAACCACAGCTAGAGTGGTGTAAAAGAAGGCTAGTCATCACCGAGGATGGTGACTTCATAAGGAGCATCTAACACTCTTGTAAAGTATATGGTCTCATCAGTTATCCTTAATTCGAGGTCTTGGTAACATACAAGTGTTTGCGATGCAATCCCACTGATATGTGAAGCTAATTGATTTTAATTAATGAGTAAAAATGCATTCTTCTGATAGTGGTATAATTTAGTGAAAATCGTCATGCATTTAAACACGTAATGCGTAATGAAAATTTAACATTTAATAATATAACTCATTTGCTATAGGTGATAGTAATTAAATTCCTACCCGAGTTGTCATGTCTTTAATCTAACTTGGTACCGGGCAATATTTTTAATTATAATGCCGATGCTAAAAACTTTGCTGCGAGTCATCAACCTAGTTATGTTTGAGAAGAATTTCTGTGTAGAGAAAATCACATAAGAGTGATTGAATGATGATTCTATCACTCGTATGTGATTTTCTGTACACAGAAATTCTTCTCAAACATAACTAGGTTAAGAATCTATCGCAAAATTCAGTACAGAATTTCTGTACCACTTTCCGAATGATTCTATCTTTCCCTGTTCACACAAAAATAATAATCAAGCACGCAAGAAATACTAGGAAGATTTAGATAATCTGCGCCTTGTTGAACAGGCCTAACTGAATTTATAAATGCATGAATTAAAAGCATATGTACATTTTTTTATATGTATACGAGTTTATCATTACATTCGCTCACTGACAGTTTCAATAGCCATAGAGTATTGCAACGAGACGAATGAAATAAAAAATTATTAAGTAATTAGTAATAATATCGTTGGCATGTAATTTAAATTAACAATTTGGAATATCTATCCCTTGAGTTTACATTTTCAATCTTTTTTCTTACTAATCCAGCGAGACCTCTGAGAAAAGCTATGAGCAGCCGACACAGAAAGTACATCGTTTGTGAAATATACTTATCAAAGCATTCTACACAGTATAAATGAAGGGTGGAAAGCACTAGTGGACTACTTGCATTTATTCCCACAGGAGAAAATGCAAGTTGTCCACTAGTGCTGTCCACCCTTCATATAGTAAACTACTGGATCGTAATCGCCTCTGTCTGCGCTGTGTTAGCGACAGCACGGGAGTAGACTACTTGCATTTTTTCCTGTGGAAAATATATCATATTTACCATGGGAAAAAATGCAAGTAGTCCACTAGTGCTTTCCACCCTTCAAATATACTCGTCGAATTGAAGCCCACCAATAATTTAATATATTTTACACAAATATGAGGAACGGTATTGATGCTTACCATTAGCAAGTTGATTTTAGACTCGTATCGTGAAAGTTTTTCTGACCAGAGGCATTTATTTAACGAGTCCTTCGTGTTTTATAAAATGCGAGTAAATTTCTCATCCGGGATGTTTGCTTACAATTACGGGTCATATTAAACAAACACGTCCATAGAGCCGCTCTTCGCCGGCTGCCCAGTGGTGGTCTTTCATACTGTACAGTGAAAGAACGAGGCAATGGCGTATTGGCAACCACTTTATTAATGCACTTTTAATGTATAAAAAATAGTTTAAAAGTGGTATTTACATGAAGTGAAGGTTTGTGCTAAGGGCGTACCCAAGCAACTGTTATTCTTTTTTAACCTAGTCAACCCATATCAGAATCCTTAGCCTCAGAGAGAACGTAGTAATCGCATTTGTTTTTGCTTAGCTTAATCGAAAAAAACATTCATGGGACTAGCTTTAAGTAGCAGGTGCTGCAGGAAATCTTTTCTTCAACACCACAAACCTTCACTGCGCTGCAGTGCCTAAGTCTCAAAAACTACGGTCCCTCGTGCACTTGTCGTTCAGTTGCATATGTACTTTACCATTAAATTGTTAGTCGTATCTTAAGAGAAAGATTCATCGATATCCGCGGGCGCAAATTGTTATCAAAGCAAACGCATCTGGGTCTCTACTCTTTTCGAATGCACTTTTGAAAGCCTCCATGGTCATGTAATTAAATGGATCTAAAAGCACCGCAAGCCTGGCAATGAATTCAAAAGAGTTGTTATGGATCTCCGCGACGATAATTGGGAACATAATCAAAGGGCTGCATGCAAATGAACGTTACCTCAGATCCGGTATTGATCAATTGACAGAATGGAAGAAATTCCATTGTTTTAATTAGTATATACAGGGTGGGCCAAAAGTAGGGTTACAGTTACTTTATTATACAGGGTGTCTCAAAAAAATGTACTCACCCTTTAACCGTTGCTAACATGCTGTCTTCTTAGTGTTGCAGGTGTGAGGTTCGAACCTTTGCGAACATGATTAAATGTGATTAAAGAATCATGTTTGCAAAGGTTCGAACCTCACACCTGCAACACAAAGAAGACAGCATGTTAGCAACGGTTAAAGGGTGAGTACATTTTTTTGAGACACCCTGTATGTTTAAGTGTTAACTGTAACCCTTCTTTTGGCCCACCCTATATACACAGAGTGCAGCAATATCACTTCCTTTATTTAAGAGCAAAGTGCTCTGAAAAAAGGAAGTTATGTTGCCGCACCCTATATATATATATATATATATATATATACATACGTCCATATGCAGTTATGGATGAAATTATTCGTACATCCAGCTATGTTCAATACATAAAGTTTTTTCTTAGGATTTAATACTCGTAAGATTCCAAACTTTTGATATGTTAATATGTACATGAAAAGAATTTGAAACTCAGTTTTCAGAACGGCAGATTCAATCTAACAAGACTAACACAAGAATATCATTACAATAAAGTATAATTGAACTAAATGTTCGTGCAGTTAAAACAACGGAACATAATACTTTTTATAGGCAACAGCATGACATTTCATTTTGATAACTTCCATTGAACAGTTTCTATACTTTTCAATCGAATGTGAATATATGTGCGGGGATATTATTATATTCTTCAATGGCTACATGTCCTAACTTTTGAGAACATGGAGCCATTTTGTTAATTGAACTCTAATGTAGTCATCAGGTTTCATATCTCTTTTCCTTGCAATTAAATTACTAGACTCAAGTTCAAACAACCCCAAAACATTATTCAACCTCTTCCAAGTTTATCTGCCAGCTATGTGTTCTTGGGGAAAAAAGCCTCTCCTTTCTGACCCAAAATCTAATTGACAACATTTCCAATTAATCACATTATTGTTTCATCGCTCTATAGTACTAGCTCCCAAAACCTTTTTTATGTTCAAGAAAGTTTTGGGAAAATTTAAGCTTGATAAAAAATGATGCGGATTGTGAAGAGGCGTCCGTCGTGATCATATCCACGTAAACCATTCCTATCTCAGCAACGTTGAATTGCACGAATACTTCCGCTGATTGTTCACCAGCTTGGTCGACTGGTGAGCGAATCTGCTTGCGAGCGGGAAGACCCGAGTTCGAATCCCGCTGCCGCCATGGTTGACGCGGCTAGAAATACGGCATGGGACTTGGGTAAACAACCGAATAATTATCGAAGTAATTATCCGACCCAAGAATGGGCCAGAAGGTTCGTTCCTATAGCCTCATTCTAATCTATTCTATTCTACTTGGTGTATCCCAGTCTTTGATGTCTTTCCTGGTGTCATACTTGTAGCTTGTGTGCAGCTCTTGATGACAATTTCGATAGTCTTGCACAAAAAGGCAGAGTTGCAGTCGTTCCAAACTCGATAAACTTCTTGATGATATGCTGTATGGTAGATTTAGGGATATCAAATTAATCTGACATAGTTCCGTAACTATTACCAGACTTGTGAGAATAAATAATCTTTTGTTTAAAATAAACACTGAGCTCTTTTATCGTAACCATCTTGCTGCGAAAGTGAGAATGACAATGATGATGCTTATTGCACTACGCTCTTAGCCACTGGAATTTTGTAGAATATTTTGGTAAATAAATATTCTACAATACTCTGCATAGAAAATGAAAATATGAATTATTAATAATTACATGAATCGATACTTCTAATACGAAAATTTTTTGATGTCGGAATATTCTCTCAATTTATTTTTTCGCATGATGTTCATGTTGAATTTGTTAAATTAAGTGCGTCATTCTGAAAACTCTGTCTTGAACTGATTTTTGTGTTATTAACACCACATCAGGACCTTGGAATCATATGAGCATTAAATTCGAGGAAAGGACAAAGCATTGAACATTGGTAGGTGTACGAATAATTTCGTCGCTAACTGTATTTGTATTGAATAAATTAATAATTAAATAATAAATGATATACATGCATTATTAAACTTACTGTCAGTTTCAATTACACACAATCCAACTTCGTAAAAAAATGTTTCAGCATACAAATATAAGCGATTGGTTCGTGTGAAGATAATGCAAGTAAAAAACATCGTTTATTAACATACTTGTGCAGCAGCTGGTGAAGATTAAACTGTATGAAAGCGGACGAATATGAACATGATTTTTAACCAAAACAACACACAAATTAGGTTTGATTTTAACTGAAAGTGAGAACGAGTAAAATTTCAGTAACCCACATAGGTCAAAACTATTCGCAAGATACGTTTGGATTAGCCCTTCATTAGGAGGATTACTTTTTTCTATTTTTAGTAAAAGTGAGGATGAGTTGGAAGGATCACGACTCTTAACGAATCCATCGCAGAAACTAAAGAGATTTTCCAGCTTTAAAATCTTCTTCGTTTTAGAGTCGGGTCGTGGTGAAGCCTCCGGACAAAAGAAACTATTTAATTAGAAGCGAAATAGAGGTAAAATCCTCACTAATTATATGGCTTCTTGAATTTCAAGTATTCCTGGAGGATCAGGCCATTCCAGAGACGCTAGAAGACCCAGCGCTCATTCCCATCTGGGAATTAAGAACACAGGCGGCGACGGCCTTAACGGGTCAAAATTATTATTCCCAATTAAGTAAATGTCACTGGGCGTGCACCTAAATAATACAAATAGGTATGGTCTTCTAAATGAACACTGAGAGATACATACATGTATAATTTGCGATGTTTTTTTCATAAGGGAATGCTGGGCAAACGATACTTTTTCAACGAAGTGAACAGACATGTAGAACGACGTTCAACTAAAAACATCCACCAAAAACGCTTGCTTTAGATTTCCTTGCACTACCGTTAATGAGATAAATAAGACGAAAATTTGAAGACTTCTTCCCGATATAAGTGTACTGTACGTGCTGTACAGTGGATGCACTGTTAAGGTAGCTAAACTGAGTGAATCAAGAATCTGCTGTACTTTTATCCTGTAATAATCATGTGAATCAAAAAATGACGAGAATGGACTGTACAGGCAGTCCCATACACAAACGGAACCGAACGCAGAACATTTGTAATGAGTGAAAAACCACAAAACGTTTGTATGCAATTAATTCTGTTCGTACTCGTGATGAAAATAATGCTAGTCGATTACATTATGATTTGAGATTATTAGTTATCCAAAAATGCTTTGTATCTACTCACACGTTTTCGGTAGCTACCATCGGAGTATTATTGCTGATAAAAATAACATTTAGTGTTTTTACAGAAAACTTTTACTTTACATCGAATAAAAACGAAAATATTTACATCAGACAATTAGTTAGCAAGTTATAAGTATTTAAAGAGGGGATTCAGTTTTAACATGCAGTAGTTGGCACTGCAATCTGACGTAACTAACTGGTTTGTTTATTCGGTGAATCACTTCAGAAAAATCCCCCTAACGTAAAATATGAGAACGCTCTGTGTAAAGAAACTTGTTGTTGAACATGCAATGCATTGCAAGTCTGCTGGAAACTTTTCAGCCAAACATGGGCAGCGAATGTGCCAAGAACATTCACGCGGAAATATTAAATGTCAACAAAATTTACCAAACAACTTGGATTTCGCCTAACATGAAATTGCCTTTTTCTCTTCGTGAACAGGAAGCCTAGAGACAGGCACGGTGTATGGAAGTGCACCAAAAGTTTGATGAAAAAGAGTTTCAAGCAAAAACGACTTGGGTAAAATTAAACACTACTGCATGGATTAGTTAAAGAAAATTAAACAAAATTACGCACTAAAATACAGGAACACCTAAGATACCGGTAACATTTAATTTAGTGGATCGTCAGTTATAATTAACTTCCACGTAACAAACACGGAATCACAGTAGTTACAGTGCATTATATGAAGAATAAAAACTACTGAGCTCATGCAGAACACGTCGGTACAGACAGATTTTGTTAAAAGAAAAATACTACTGATAACGAGATATGTACGACAAATTTACCTGCCAGCAAAATTAAAGTATTCTTTGTTTCCTACATCCAACTTTGAGATGGCAAGATCTTAGCAGTATTTTAAAGTGGCGATGATTAAACGTAAAACAAATTTTGTCTAAAAATGTCTTCATTTTTAAAGACCAAGAGCGGCACAGTTTCATAACGAACACAAAACCTGAATTGTCGTTTTGGTGCTAGACAATTGCGAAGAGTTGTAAACCTGGACGACACAGTCAGAGTTAGTCGGGCATGTGCAATAAACTCGAGTTACTTTTAATTTGTGACGACCCATCAAAAGACTGCCGTGATGCGCAGCGTGGAAAGGTCAGCACAAAAACAAATGAAGTCAGGAGATGCGTGACGAATAGTAATAGCATCCAAAAGTCCTCACGCGAATATGGACATTGAAACACTTTTTCTTTTGTCACCTGTCAATAAATGGAAATTTTTCCAACAGAAAAAATACCATTTGCCTACAGATGATCGTGCTCGTCCACTGTAATTTTCATGCGATTTTAATTTTTTCTATTCCGGATTTGGCTTCAATTCACCGAAAAGACTTCCAATAGGCTACAAAGATAGTAGCAATATCAAAAATGATGAATAATGACGAAGTTAATTCAAAAATTTTTAGTCTGGTCACTCAGTACAATTGATGATTCTGAATAATAATTTAATTTTCTCAGAGACAATAAAAGAAAAATTCCCTAATCATTAAATGACTTACATTTCCTTTTCAAATTTAAAATAAAAAATGTATTCATTTATTGTGGTAAGAAAATTCTTAGTAATGTTAATAATACAGCCTACAAATTAAATAAGGAGTGGCTGACACAAATTCGAATAAGCAGCGACAATAAAATCTCTGAACAGAAACAAAGTCTTCCTCGTAATGAAAGCGTGCAAAATTGTGAAAAAAGCAGAATGTTTTACAATGATGTCTGTTGTATTACAGATAAAGATCAAGAGGAACTAATGTTCTAGTGTTCTAAGCAGATCAAGAAGAACTAGTGTTCCACATAAGCAGATCAAGAGGAACTAGTGTTCTACATAAGTAGATCAAGAGGAACTAGTGTTGTACATAAGCAGATCAGGAGCAACTAGTATTCTACATAAGTAGATCACCAGGAACTAGTGTTCTAGTGTTCTAAGCAGATAAAGAAGAATTAGTGAATTACAATGCGCATATTAATATTTTGAATTCTTAATTAAACCTGAAATGCAACTGATACAAAATTGATGAATTTTCATCATATTGATATTGAATGGTACAGAAAACTGGGAATAAGTTCAAAGAGAATAAGTTCAAAGAAAAATTTCTTGAAAAAATCCTCTTGATGGAAAAAATTATCACCGAGTCAGTTCAAGTCGATAGTACCTCGAGTGCCAGTGATATTATTGAATTAATATCTCCAATAAAATTGAGATTATTGGATTAGTATCTCCGATAACTTTGAGATTATTGGATTAGTATCTCCGATAACTTTGAGATTCTTTAATAACATTGAGATTATGGAATTGGTATCTCTAATAACATTGAGATTATTGGATTAGTATCCCCAATAACATTAGAATTGTTGGACTATTATTCTCAATAATATTAGGATTATTGGACTAGTATCTCAATTAACTGTGAGATCCCATCGAAACTGAATTTTGAAATGCTATTGTGACATTCAACATAAACTTCAAAATTTGTTGTGAAAAAACTTGCAATGATTCCTGCTTTGGCATGATTGCTAATTTTCAATGAAAACCAGCATAATTATAATGCTTACCTGAATCTAGACATACACAAAATTTGCACTAAAGAAAAGTTTGTGTAGACTAGGCTAGAAAAGTTTGTGGAAGAAATTGTGTTGTACGGACTCGGTCACTTTATGAGAAACAACAAACCAACAACTTGCAGTTTAGTTAAATAATTTTATTTACGAATAATGAAAATAAAACTATACGGCTGTGTATAAAGTTTCTAAAATCTGCTGCTTCAAATTTTAAAACTAGGATGTAATCGTACATAAATAGAAAAATCTGTAAACTAAAGCAACCAGAAATTCTGGGGCGTTGAAGAGGCGGCTGGAACAGATCTAGTTACTAGACTGAGTCCAGAAAGCGTTCTCTTAGAGGAGCTCGTTTTAATTTGGCATCAAGGCGCTTCAGATGTTGAAGAAAAAGATATTTTCTTAACTACGCAAGGCTGAATTTTCAGACGGAGTTACGGACATGTCCTGGTAGCACGTCGCACAGCATGGAGGAGCTTTATTCAATGACGACTTGCGAACACAAGTTTGAAAATATCGGACACTAATTATTTCCTGTATTCTATACTAAAATTTAATACGTAGATCCTAATAAATTTCATCTTCATATATGTATACTGCTTACAACATTGAACAACTGGTTAAAACGTGTTTTCATTAATATAACACACAATTTTTTTACGATTCATTACTGGTTTCATCCACTATTGATTACTTCTACTCTAACAAGCACAGGCAAAATTAACTTTTTAATGCTATTCATTTTATGAAAATTTGAGTTAGTTGAAATTCTTCAAAATTTAACTTTCTGTGCAATCATTGAGTTACACATTTAATTTCATGTACGTTGAACATTTGTCACAATTGAGTGTATGCATGTTAAGCCCAAGCAATTAATTTCCATCCATTTTTATTCCTTAAATAACACCATATTATACCTTCAAAGCTTTTGTTGCACAAGAAATCAACAACAAATAAAATTTTAGGGGCTTGTGTTCCGTACGATAATTATCGACATGGTGAAAAACTTTGCTCAGTTTAAAGACTGCCAAAAAAACAGATCGACTCAAGTGCACTTCGTAGGAAAAAGAAAACTTTGGCACTGAACCATCGTGAAAAGAATACGGCAAAAAATCAGGCAATGAGCCGTAAAGGGGATGAAAAAACAGGAACTTTGGTGCCAGGATATAGCTCAAGGAACATCCCATGAGCAGCAAAGCGCAATATAGGCACTCATAAACTAGCGTACACAGCCTATTGCAATCATGGCGTCCGACACTCTTAAGAAAGCATGCAGCTTCCTTCTAGCAAAACACTGATCAGTTTTCTAAAATTGTTTGACCGCAATGTCCATGCCCGTATTTTTTTCGACATAGAGTCATTTTAGTAGTCATGGTGAAATAGGAACGGAATGAAATCCGTAATCGGAAGCACTGAATTCCTAAATCCAAACTAAAGTAATTTTACTTATATTGATTTTGAGTCTAGTGATTGTAATAGAACTGCAACGCTTCACAATTGATCTGCTATGCACTGGCGATCTTATTATCATAAGATCGATATCCCTATCACTGCTAGGGTTAAAAGTTTGATGATTGTAGCAAATATGATGATATGAATACTTTGTTGCTAACGTTTCAGGAGGAAACAGATAGATGAAGTGAAAAGACAAAAACGGCAGCCAAGAGTTTCCTTAGTCATGTAAAACATATGTCCGTCACTCCACAAGATGGATAGAAAAGCGGTAGCGGCAAAACTAGGCCACATATTCTATAAAATCCAATCGAAAACAGGTTGTCAAATTCCACGGTGACTGCTTTCAGAATTAGCCAAACTGAGCCTTAGCTAATAAGATCGAGTGTTTAATTAAGGGATTCAGGACCAGAATGTAATTTGAATCTTCAAAATTAAATTCAATCTAAAAGGACTTTTACTGACTAAGGACAAAGGCACGAGAGGTTTCTGTGTTGGCGCTCACTGATCCTCAGGGTAGAAATGAAATTAGTTATCGAAATTTGATCAGAATTCGTTATCAAAATTAGTTATTGTAATTAGTTATGGAAAGTTATGTTTTTCAAAACTCTTTGACCCATTCGAGTACTAAATCTTGATTCCTAGAGAAGTTGTATAGAAAATTCATGATAAATGTCAACAAACATCGCAGCGCTAAAGTTTACAACTCTTCTTATAATACTTTTATAAGACAATGCACAAATCTTTCCGCCTGCATAATAACAAAGATAGAACGAGCTACGCACCTCAGCACCCATTACTGCATGGAACCATTACATTTCTCATGAGCTATGACTTGCATTTCACAATCACATTAACTTAAGCCTAACAGTACATATTCGTATAACAACGTGCCCGACCTTTGGCTAGTTTGGGTACATATTGAAAATAGTTCATCATGCGCAATTCCCCCTAATATCATATATAATTGAGAACTGTTTGTCACAGTTGGGAGTGCTCATAATGCATCTTGTTTACTGAGCTGCTTTCACATGTACACCATCTACCATGTGTTCAGCTGAGAGAGGCCTGAACTCGTGATGTATGTAGGAAACCTGCAATTTATATGAAATTTAGAATACTTAATCGTCCCTGATGACATACAGCACCTTATGTTCAAGCTTCTCGTGAGTGACAGGGGATTGATGCCCGCAGAAGTTTACATGCCTCGCTGGCAAGTCTACAAAAATGTTAGCAAGTTTGTTTCACTGGACGGAGTCACATGACTATGAATTCAAGTAATGTACTTTCTAGCAACGTTTCTAGTAATAAGTATCATTATTTGTGATGGAGAGAAAAAGAGAAACCGAAGCGTTATGGCGGGGACACCACAGGTATCTGATCTGCACAGCAGACGGAGGAAGAACAACAAAGAAATTCTGTGAACGTATTCAGGACATGGCGTGCATGCGCGTACACAGCATACGTACGTACGCACGCATATTTGGTGACTTGTGATGGTGAGGTTTGGGTTTTTAGGCTTTAGATGAAGTAAGGTTATATATTAAACAGATATGCAGTACGTATCTCTCTTTTATTGTTAGTGTATTTGAAGTTTGATTTTTCTCTACTTTTCAAATTCGTGATGGATGGATGGAATTTTCGTACGCCGAATAGTAGCCATTAAAGATGTGCCTTCTTGTGTAGGTTCATTTTTTTTGTCTAACCGATGAAACAGCAATTGTAAAATAGGTAAATTTTACGGAAAATGTAAAATTTGAATCGTGAAAAATCTCATTGAAAAACTTTTAACACATAAACTAATACTCTTCCGATCCTAAAAAACGCGTGAGCTGGGGACAATTCTTGAACGGTGTTGTGACCCCCCTTGTGTAGAAGGCAGAAAAGTAACGTAGAAAATCAATGCCTTGCATAGCTAGGCGATATCAGCTCACTGGCCAGAGTTAATAACTGTGTAGAGATATCGACTACTAGCATGGATGACCTGGCTGGTTACTCGTGTCTAGTTCGCTTGACCTCCAAAGTCCGGCTGCTGATTGCGGTACGTCAGTCACTGATGATGGCACAGCAGTCACTGATGATGGCAAAGCAGTCACTGATGATGGCAAAGCAGTCACTGATAATGGCAAAGCAGTCACTGATGATGGCAAAGCAGTCACTGATGATGGCAAAGTAGTCACTGATGATGGCAAAGTAGTCACTGATGATAACACACAAGTCCCTATTCATGGTACAGCAGTCACTATTAGCTACCTACAGTAGTAAACCACACCACAGCGGTTGCTGGTGTGGATGTTCATCACAGCAGTGTCCTCAGCCACTACACAACAGTTATTGACCTGGGCGTTCATAACGGCAGTGTTCAGAACAACACAAGGGCCACCGACCTGGGCGTTCATCATGGCAGTGTCCACCACAACACAACGGCCACTGACCTGAACGTTCATCACGGCCGTGTCCACCACAAAACAACGGCCACTGACCTGGGCGTTTATCACGGCAGTGTCCATCACAAAACAACGGCCACTGACCTGGGCGTTTATCACGGCAGTGTCCATCACAACACAACGGCCACTGACCTGGGCGTTCATCACGGCAGTGTCCATCACAACACAACGGCCACTGACCTGGGCGTTCATCACGGCAGTGTCCTCCACTACAATGACGTAGCGGTGGGCGGCAGGTCGGATGTAGTTGAAGAGCGGCTGCGTGTTGCGTATGGGACCAGGATGAGAGTGGCTGCGGATCAAAATTTACAAATGTAAACACACTTGATATTAAATTTAACCGACAATTATGTTTAGAACACAATCTCGAAAATTGATATGAAGAATTTCAATGATTTCATAAAACTTTATGGGATCTATTTGATTGGCACTAGTTTTCAATTAAGTATTATATAATTTAATTCATCCTTTGCACTCTCGTACCTAAGATGTGAAAAGATGGACAGTTTTTGGCAAACCTTATCAGTTCAGTGCAAGCCTTATCAAAAAAGCCCAACCACAAACTATGAGCAGGTATGTGAAATTTAGACCTACGGTAACTACAAAACCACATGCAAAACAGACCCTTGTAATAATCATAACAGATCTTGCTTCAAGAAGCAAGGAATACCGATGAGCAGCGGTAATTCCTCAAGGTACACACTGACGAGGACAAGCACTATCAACATACTCCCTAGGGTGGAGCTCAAGAGTCCAACGTATCTGTCGTGCAGCGCCAAGTCCCCTAAATACGTTGAAGGACAATCCGTTATCAAAGGATGAAGTGAATGAAGTGTGAAACATTTTGATGCAACGCCCGAAATTCAAACGGGTCAAGGATAACCTGCCATTAATTCATTGCTGTCTTGGAAAAGGTTACTTTTCTGAGCCAACCTTCAAGCACCATTGTGCATCTAAAAATCCTGTTGATGAGTGTTTCACCCTCATGAATTTACAGCTAGAAACCAGCACAAGATCCTGCTAATCGACAAGGATTTTTATTTCTTGGTTGTGTAAAAATCCAGTGAAAATTCATTCGACACGTTCTATGGAAATTATGCCTTTACTTCAGATGAAAAGTTCGGCCACAAATTCTCGACCCCAAACATTCCTTTTACCAAACGTTGCTCGCGTTGATGAAATTCATGATGTAGGGCTGTTGCCTTCCCATTTGTCCCTCAAGAGTGCAATAAATGAAAAAAATGATCACTGTGTTTATGAATAATGATAGGCTCTGGGCTGGTTGCTGATTTTGTCGAGCTTGTACCTGCATCACAGCTTCAAATGACACCAAGGCAGTTGTCCAAACCTTGCATCACTTAATCAAAATCCCTACGAGAGCGGGATAATGAGAGCGTGAAGCAATCGTTTTGCGAAAGCAGAGAGACATAAAGAGTATTAGAAGGAATTTGCAATGAACCTTCTCTGAGCATAAAAAAACTTAAAATTTGAAAACTATGCAAGCATTCCGAACAATTCGAACGGGTAATTTGATGCATAGCTAAAAAAGATACTGACTACTTGTGTTTCCCCTAACCCGTGGATTGCAAGTGCTCTTTAAGTATAGTTTAAGTAATATAATAAGTTCACACATGTGTTGACCCCGCTAACATGCGTGTTTTACCAACTAGTTTCCTTCCAAATTTTGTCAAGGTTATAAAAGCTGGTCCTAATCAAGACACATGACAACTTCAGAGCATTCATTCAAAAATACTTGAAGCTCTAGGGCAAGTAAGCGCATTCATTTTAATAAATTGAACTCGGGTACAACCAAGTTTGGCGTACACAAAGCAGTTCACAACGAATTTTAGCGCAACACAGTTTTCGGCACGTACGACACCAATAGAAGTAAAGCCAAGAAATGAAAATTTGAGTCACGTGCCCATCAGCGGCCACAAATGGATCCCCAGCCACCCAGTCCAGCTGCTCCCCAGCTCTATATGTCTGCTTTTGATCAATTAACCGACTTGTTCTGCTATAATGGAATATTTTATAACATTTTATTCATAAGAAAGACAACATAATTCTTAAAATTTAATGAAACAGCTAACATAAAAGAAGTTCACCTCGCTTCAAAAGGTTAGTAACGGTCATAATTGTAGAATTTTTGTCCACCAAATACAGGTGATACTTAGCTAAATTGTCGCAACATGACTAACGCCAGGAGCAAAAATTACACAAGTCTAGTGTACAGCAATGTGATCGTATTCCAGTAGCAATGGAAATACAACGAAGTGAGGAAAACATCAGTAAAGTATAATACTAGCACGACGGGCCGCAATAGCCTGTGACGTGGTCAGCTGTAGGCGAAAGCTGAGCACACCGAAATGAAAATTGCACAAGTTACGTTTGTAACAGTTTTCATATACAGACACTACTGACTCGACGATGAATCGCCAAGAACAATTTTGAAAAATGCTATTTTCGGATAGAATTTTTTAAAATAAGCAGCTTGCTTCAATGAGTTGCACTACGATTCTACATTCTTTTCAACGTGTGTCTGAATACGTGTGTAATTTTAAATTTGTTTTAATGAAAAACTGAAAAAAACACACTTGAAACGTATTTTATAATAATGGGTTAATGTTGTGCCATTTTGATAATGGGTTGTACTGCTATTTCTGATCGATTAAGACCGTCATCACGAAAAAACTATTACTACCACTTGGTCGACTGGTGAGCGAATCCGATTGCGAGCGGGAAGACCCCGGGTTCGAATCCCGCTGCCGCCATGGTTGACGCGGCTAGAATTACGGCATGGGACTTGGGTAACCGAATAATTATCGAAGTGATTATCCGACCCAAGAATGGGTCAGAAGGTTCGTTCCTATAGCCTCATTCTATTATATTCTAAAACATGAAATTCACCATGGCACTGCAAGGAACAAATTTCAGTATAAATTTTAGTGTCTCAGTTAGCATGGTCAGCTGCAAACGGCAAAAATGCGTAGGCCTCTTGCAGAAACGAACTGGCAAAATGTGAATAAGATGAATCGTGAGTAAGAAACGCTAATGTTGCGACAACACACTTTGTAAGTGTGCAGCGCCTTAGTGTGTTTGGCGCTTTCTGTTTGACCACTCCTAAGTGAAAAATAGTGAGAACTAAATTTGGTAGCATAATGAAAGTTATTTGTTATATTCATGTCTGTGGAAGTGCAGATTTTTCTAATAAATTGAAATGCCGTACGGGAATATGGAAATTTCTTTACTTCGAAGACAGAGAGGAAATGCAGATCTATGTAAAGTGAGATAACATAACCAAAGCACATTAAATGAGCGTTCATAAAATTTTGATACGATGTCTACTGCTGCAAAGAAATGTTTTTTATTAAAGAATGCGAATTCCTTCAGCAAAAATTTCAAACGCAACAAATCCTACAGCTATGAAGTTTTTACAACGAAAAACGTTATTTCTCCTAATACAAAGAAAAAAATCTCTTCACCAAACTTCCTTTTTAAATCGTAGTTTAATTTCCAAAGATATGAAGGGCCGCAATTTATAGAGCGTTTCAGCCACTTGTCACTGATGTATTGAACGTAGATTTAGAAATCATAAAATAGCCCATATCGTCCTCGAGTTGTTAGGAAAAAATCAGCATGCGAACCACTATACAGCGTTCGCTTATGAACTAATTTAAATTGCTCAAAGCGTAATGCAATTAAAATATACGCTACGTCCGTTTACAACATGTGTTACTTGCAGATAAAATGCTTATTTCAGTTACAGAAGACCGGCCCACTGACCTCACTACGCCCGAACAGGTAGCGTGTGTTCGTGACACCACAACAAATGGGTTTGTAGGTTGCATGACCACACGCGCTTCCGACGGTTTATAATTAACAAGCACAAACAGCCGTGCATCGGTATGAATGAAAAACAAGGTTTTAAACTTGTCCCGCATGTTTCAGTTAACAAGTCACGATTCACGAAGCAAAAAATCTCAGAATGGCATACATAAGTAGGAAAGCAGATCGAATTAAATGCTGGAGAAGCTTTTGATTGTGTTAATCTTGATAATTTGTCATTTTGTTAACCTTGGATACCTTGATGGTGATCTATAAATCATAAATCTTTTATAGTTTTTGAGCAATGGCATGCTTCTAAAAGGTTCGATGACTCAAGTAACGGAGAGATATGCGTCACAGGTGACCCACCTCTTAAGAAAACAGAGGAAAACATTCATGAAAATGCATCGAAAGAATTTGAAAACGCTCTTCTAGGAGCTGAGGATTTGTGAAATATTTAAAAATTTCTATAATGCTTTCAAGGTGCTGCTTTTGATTTGGATTCATAGTATCGGTATTAAAATTACTTATGTTTTGCCGCGATAAAAGGTTCAACAAATAACAAGAACCTGAGAATTGATTGGACAAAATGAATAAAAAACAAGAAAATTCCTATAAATTCGGACCGAAAAAACAAATACTTCAATACTAGGGAGCTGAAATATAACACTACAAAGGGCTCATCCCCAAATCCGCAGTGATTGAGGAAGCGTGAATGTATCAAAGACACGAAATTATTGAACCTTAACAGGACGGCCATCAGACACAGGCATGGGCTTTCGTACTTCATCTCTCCTTCACCAATCAAACTGAGAAAATGATTGAAAACAGCGTCGCAACGCAGAAACAACTTTCAAAATAGAGTTACCAATATGCAGTGGATCGCTAGGGTTATTGAAGAGAGCGTTAACATTTAGAGGTACGCTGATGTTGGGTACTAAGAAATAATTTAATAAGACCATTTTTTGAAGTTTGCAGAAAGTATGAGGGAAATTATCATCAAAATTCTTCACATCATTTGTAATAATAGAATACTCAGTGATGATTTATGAAATGAAGCAAAATCTGTGCAAAAAGGGATCCATAGTTTCTATGAATGGGATATAAATAACAATGAAATATTGTTGATTTTTGACAATGAATGTTAACTTTGTTATATAAAACGATGGATTTGTCATACTCTATCCTGCAAAATTCATTAAAACGTTCAACGAAGAGTACAAGGTTTTACTACCGTAGTCACAAAGGAGAAATATGTATTCAGCATATCCACATGCCGACGGATGAAAAAAATGAAGAAACAAACTGGAATGATATAGATGACAACCCGAAAGTTACTTTTAAGGCTTCCACATCTACGCGAACAAAATTGTGGAAAACATGCTTATCTATCAAATTAATATCACAAATCATTCCCTCAGCCATTACTGATGAATCTGTAGGAATTCCAGAGACATCAAATCTTCAACGTACTGAAAAAGGGGAACTTCGGAAGTTGAGATTCGGTATCTCGATAATAAAACCTCGACCGCCCTTGAAGTCTGCCCCCTAGTTCGTTCAGAGTCGTCGATGGTCCTTTGTGCCTTCCAACTTTATCGAAGCTTTGTTTGTGTTTTTACAATGCATTATTAAAGACAATGCAACATAAACTGCTGGTACAACCTAAGCGTAAATCACTGGCGCATATTAAATAAAATATTCCTAGATGAATGGGATATTACGTCACGAAATATGAAAAGGTTCATAATATTAGTGATGATCTTGACGATAATCATGATTATGACGATAATGAGGTAATGGCGATCACGAGTTGGCATCTAAATAGACTGCTCATGTACGAGCTACACAACAAAATTCCTTACTTCAGAATGCACGTACAAAATACTATCAATAATTCAGTAAAAAGTGGAAATGACCATAAATAAAGATATATTCGAATTTTTTCATAATTAATGTTTCAAAAACTAAGTCTTTTATATCCGTAACGGCTCCGCACGTTTTTATAACAAACTCACAATTCTAAATATTTTCATAGTGAATGGTACATTTAAAAACTGACACGATCCGACTTTCTTCAGTCTGTTTGGTTACACATACTCAAGATTCATTTCTCAACATAAAAAGCAAGTTGATGTAGTTTAAAACACCCCAATTCTGTCCCTTGTAAAATGTGCACTGAAAGTCATTTGAAGAAATATGTACTTTTCAATCGAGGAACGGTTCCAAAACAACGGTATTTCAACATTAGTCAAAGTCTACGGATAATACTTCCAGTATTTAAGTATCTTTTGCACTTAACTGGAAAATTCGATTATATTAATTCGACTATGGGTTTGTTCGTTTGTTTGTGTGTTGAGCTTAGCTGTTTACTAATGATGTAAACATACCTAACATAGTCTAAGTAATTTTTTGTGCGCCTGTGATCACCCATACAACTACACAGCTTCAATACACATCCCCCCACTGGCCTAACATTGAATAAAACAAAAAATATATCAATTTAATAAGCGAGCAGTAGGTGAGGGAAAAAGAATTTCTATTTATATTGAGGTTGAGGATATAGATTCGTATGCATACAAATTAATTTCGTGTGATTTTTATTTCAAAGCTCTTGAATTTGTCGATTGCATTAGTTACTTGAATTTTTACCCTTACGTACACAAGAAGAATGACGACGGCAAGAAGACGAATGAAACTTTACTCACACCAGCAGCTATGATAAGATCAGATAACTGAGCTTTAGAGGAATATATTGCACGTATTTTACGATTCATAAAATTGTACACCCTGGAGATCCCCCACATTTTGCTCATAATTATTATTATTCTCATATAAAGTTCAAGTCCCATGCCCCCTAGAACAATGCTGTATTAATGACATGAAGCATCTCAAAGAGACAAAAAATGGAAAATACTCGTACCAACGAAATTCGAAGCATAACCTCGAACAAGACGTGTAATTAGTACAGCCGTGAGTATCTAGGGTTACCATCAAGGTGCATCAATTCTCAAAAATACACCGATGAAGAGAACACCGGTCGAGTGAACAGGCTGGTTTATACTGGGTATGTTCTTAGGTAAGCACTAAGTCCACAAGATATTCATAGCGTCAATTCGTTTTAGTGAATTGGATGAGAGTTATAGGAGCCTCATGAATAAAACAATTTGAATAAATACTTGGCTGCGGTTCGTATTGAAGCATTTCACTGGAAATTTTTATTTTGGCTTTTCGAAAAGTAAAATTCACAGCAAATAAAAGCCTCTAAAACGCAGAATAGAGCACCGGAAGCACGGTAAAAAGTAAAAAATAAATAAAAAAAGTTTGAAGAAAACACCGGAGGCACACTGGCGAAAAATAACTCTTATAAAAGAATGCGGCAAGCCATTTACCAACAACATGAAAGGAGAGGCAGAAGGAAAACAAATGATGACTGTGCTAAATTCATTTAAATTCACTGAAGTAGCACTTGATAGCGGGGGTCCCAGTGGAGAGCAAGGCTCTTAGGACATTTCGAAACAATTTGACCTACATCATCATATTCCTTGAAGTGCAATATGCATTAAGTTCTCTGATGCATTGCCGCTGCAAGTCGTTGACTAAAACAAAACTCGAAATAAGTACTTTGTGGAAGTGATACACGCATTTCCTTTTCCACGTTTTCAAACGGGCAATTTATGTCACCTACGGAATAAAAATGTATTATTTGAGCTAAAATAAAAAATAATTCGTTTAAGTGAGCATACTAGCAGCGAAGTCCAGTGTTATGGCAAGGATGGAAAACTCATAATTTGAAAATTTAGCCATGAGTGAGAAATCACGAGAAATTAATCACTATTTCATAGAATAAGAATCGAATTGATCACAAAAAGAAGTACATAAATTCAGAGCACTATCGTTCAAATCTTAACTCAGTGCATCGTCAAGGACAAAAAGCAACTGAAAGTAGGAAAGCAAGAAAACCCATGAAAGCCACAAAAATGGACACGCAACATTGCAGCATGAAGGCTAAGGCGATAGAAAATGATGAACTAGACGTGCGGAAGTAGAGGCACCAGAGCAATATAGTCGAGGCAATGAGCAATAAATTCAGCATCTAAGTGAGTGACTGAGGCCGTGGCTTCGTTACCCCGACAATGGCGGGTATATCACACAAATAAGGCAGGAATAAGAGGGCGTCCATAGCATGGAGGGATGTTAGGTGCCGGTGGTGCTGGCGTGGTTGTGCCGCTCTCAACCAGCAGTAAAGCGACAAAATCATAAGGCAACGCTCGGCTCCAAGCTGCTAATGAAAGCCCCCGTTACGTCAAGAGAATGATCATAGAGCGTTTATTACATTGCCATTATTATCATTCTTTTATTGTTAGTCGTAAGACCAAATGATTTCATGTTCGTCATTACGTTTCACAATTTTAAAAGTGGCTATGAAAGAAGATAACATTTTAGTACATAGTTTCAAGGATAAAAAATATAATTACCCTCTAGATGGCTAATTAGTGACAAAATTAGCTCAGTAAATGATCCAAGAACAAAGAAAGATTCCTCATCGGAAAAGAACGTTAAATAAGAGATGAAGGACAGCCTTGTTTAACGAAATATTTTGTTTCAATTTTATACATCATAATTTCTACTAGCCATAAAATAAAGTTCATCATTCAATTAGTGTCAAAATTATAATTATTAAGACGAGTACTATTCTAAAAAATGGAGACTTCAATTGTAGTATTTAAACTTAACCTTAAATAAAGACACACGACAGTGAATAAATACGAATAAGAAATCGAGCTAAGAAATCTGGAACTCCATGAAAAAATGGACGAGCAACTTCAGTTAAATATTAAATCATTTCAGATTCTCACATGCAATGCAGCTGAAATTTCCGAAGACAACACAGGGCATTTTTAAACAAGGCGAACTCTGCAGGTAACAAATAATAAATGAAATCACAATATCTCTCTTGAACGGAGCTTCAGAAAAACATCTTTCATAAAGAAGCCCCATATTTCAATGACAACGGAGAACAACTTTCTCCAGTGCAATTTCACAAACAGACGCAATAAGCGACATTGTGTTCGAGATTGACGTCCTTCTTTAGTATCAAAAGCACGAAATGATAAAATTATCGTTCAAAAAATAATCTAGTTCATTTTATCCTCAAAGTTAGGCATTAAACATGGAAACAAATCCACACACCAAGCAACTTAAGTTGTTGAAGTTTACAATTTAATCAAACTACTTGGTAATTTTTCAAAAAATTAGAATTACCATTACAGTAGCATGAACGAGTTAGCATGTTGATAACTGCATTAACTCCTGCTTCTACACAGCACTCTCTCATATGAAACATATGAGCTTAGTGACATGCACACTGCGTGCCCGAGAATATTTTATGGAAATACTTGAACCAGTCGCATGAAACAAGCCCATAAAAAGTTCTTCAGAGTGTAAGCTAGTGACAAGGAAAAACGCAATTCATAAATGACATTGAGAATGATATATTAAGAATTTTCAACCAAGATACGATTTTTTTTCATTTCCAAATGGAATGCTGCATGAAGCCCTGAATGCTAATTGCCAAGTTGTGTATCCATTTTCAACGGCAGAGAAAAAACCTTTCACACGAACGGAATCACTTCCCCTAAAAATTTGTTTAGAAATTTTACATAAAACAAAAAATTATCTAGACCCATGTAAAACATAAATCTAGACAATATCTAAAACAAACAATGCGAACAGAATTAAAACATAAAAATGATTCCCCATCTCACAAATTATTCATGTAAAGAAAATACAAACCGATAAAAAACGATAATCAACGTTGAAGAAATCAGTTTATGTATGTTTGTCATGTGTATTGTCTTCGAAAAAAAACATTTCACAATATTCATGAAAACAAATTGGGTCAGCCAAAAAGTTCAATAGGTTCTGAAGAAAAAGTTCGCATTGCGAAAAATCGAAGACTTTTTTGCCAACTCAGTAAATTCAATTTAATTTGAATCTAACAATGAAAAGATAGGGGTAACATTAGTACAAGGTGTATAACAATTTTTTGACGATTTTCGAGCATGTTTTGAAGACTGTTAGTCCAGGTTCGAATTTTACACTCGTACAAAATAATGATTAGTACTAAATGAAAAAAAATGAAAGTCGAACGAAAATCGTAATTCCAAAACATAGAAGTCACGAAAAAGTACGGAAAACCTAGAATTCTCTTTTGAAATCCGCTGTGTCTCTTCGCCAGAAACTGGCATATCGCGCACACGTACTGGAGACAGCGCTGCTGTTCTCTACAGAAATTAAGGTAGCTTGAGAAAATTCAGCGGGGACTGCGAAGTAGTTTGCATTATTCAGAACCAGCGAGGATAATAATTCAGCCGTGTGCTCGAGCATAATGGGAAGGAAGCAAAAGAGCCCACAGGGATTACAAATGGCGGTACTTTCAACCAAGTTTCAATGATGTCACTGCGCCTTCTTAATTGCATTAATTAGACGCAACGTCGTCGGGTCCTGCGCTCTATTTTTTACGCAAAAATTCTGCCTTCAGACTCCCGGACGAAAAATAAGAGACGAGATCCTGCTCCCCAAAAATAATACTCTAACTAAAATTTGCAATATTTCTTGCAGGAAAGTGACTGAATAAAGCGAAAACACGCAGTCAAAGTTTAATCTCGACGACTGCAGAGAATAAAAATATACGACAAAAATCAAATCAATTTCATTGCTCATCATAAACAAAGGTAATAATAATAGCTAAGACCAAAAATGACCCGGGTGTTAAATAGCACTCTTAAAAAGAAGCAAGCTTAAAAGCATTTCGATCATTGATCATGACTTTCAAAACATTCGCTTCTATTTAATTCTGAGGAAACTTCGAAAAAAACACGACAAAGGTTCTCATTAATGAAGCACGTATTCGCAGGAGTGTTTTGAGCAGCACCCATGCAGTTTGCATGCAAGAATATAAGTAACAGCGAACGCGTTAGTGAATTTGTGCCCATGGACAAGTCAAGAACGCTTTAGACGTTCAAGCCACCAACGGCGCAGTTTTGAGTTAGAAGACAGCGCTTTTAGTAGTTCACTTATTAAGGTCCAAAGTAAATTAGCGTTGATGTGTCTCTGCTTGCCGTGCTCGCTGAAATACAAGCCTGCTATTAGTTCAAGTTTGATCGTTGAGAGCATGAGGACGGGCAAGAAGCGTCAGGAGAGTTACAAGATACTGCACTGGGCGCAGTGAGGATTGGCCGTGAGAGACAGTCATTTGTAGCATGCCACAACTAAAGGCATTGGATGGCAGTCAATAATAAAGTGGGCACGAGTAACTTGAGCCATAACGTCAGTTAGGGACTCTAAAGGATGGCACCTTAGGGCAAGGCTCAGATTCTGCCTCTCAGCTCCGCAGCCGCCGCCGAGGCTTTCACATAAATAGCGTCCGCAGAATGGTCTCGCCAACTCTGCCATTAAAAGTTTCCTGCCCGCGCTTCCTACTGAAATACTGGTGAAAAATTCTAGAAAGATACCATAAATACAATAAAAGCTTTGCATAAACGATGCGCAGCATTTCCTTCTCTCCAAAGCTCGCAGCTGGAATGAGATTTGACGTGGTTGAGAACAGAGTCTCACAGGGATTGCATTTACGGCGATATTGCAAATCTTCGAACAAAGCCAAGAGGCTAAAAAGAAAGCAAAAAATTTCGATAAAATTGGCTGGCCAACACTCGTGCAGGGAAGAAGTTATGGGTCGAACAACTAAAGTAATAAATCGCTCTATTTAAAGAGCGGAGGGAAGACGCCAACGTTTTATCCTTAGTTCGCGACTGATGAATGAGGCAGGGAAAGACACAAAAGAAAGAATGAATTAAGTTGTACTAAGTCTCTTTAATGCACTCCTAAAAGTATTTCAATAAGAATGAAACCCCACTATAAATAAATCCTGAAAGAATGCTTGGAGAATTTTTTAATGTAAGGATCACCAAGTGATAACTTCAAGGTTACGGCAAAGCATTTAATCCAATCCCCTTAACAAGCATCGCTACTATGTAGGCTAGCACTAAACTATCATAGCATCAAATTTCTAATTTTGCACCGGGTGTTTTAGTGTCGTAAGCTGCACGTTCACGACTCCAGTGTTTCAACTTTTTGAGTACTACAATGACACCTCAGTCTCAATTTTTTTCTTACAAATATTAAATTATTTGTAATTTGTTAGCTGGTATCTCGGAATCGTTGTTTCAGAAAACTGCGTTAGTAAATGGATCTTTGCAACTTTTCGACATCCGCATTTTAGTTTAAAGAACATGAACGACAAAGATTGATCAAATTTTAGAAATTAGGTTTGTTTAGGATATACAGGGTAAAAGTGCTGCAATCGTAGTTCGTTGCTAGCAGAGTAAGTAAAATTTAGAAGAAAGTTTCGATGCTCCACCATCTAAGAACTTCACAAAAAATGCAGTGACTTGAGGCCTTACTCCCTCTATTTGCGGAGGCCAACACATGCATCTCAAATCTATCCTCATTCTGTGTATTCCACTACATCAATTTACCACAGGATGAGCGAGACAAATAGATAGCCGAGACTGCCACTCAGATTGTGTCATAACTCCTCGAAGATGATCCATAAATTAACGCAAGCTCGAATGCATCTATTCGTTTTCCTATTCTCGGTTTTTATTTCCAATTTATTGAGAAGAGAGACGAAGAAAGAAAAAGTTATATTACTATAGATCATCGGGGTTAACCATTGAATATGTGTCGAGTGTCTAAAAAATATTACGTAGCTTCTGAAAAAACAACTAATTTATTGAAGAATGACGTACATAGACATATCATTTACTGAAAATCATCGTGCCAGAACTCCATAGCACTGAACACTGGTCTTCAATACCGGAAATAAAAAGATGAAAATTGGTAGATAATGAGTGCTTACAGCACACTTTAACGAGAGTAGCTCAGGATCTCTTCTTAATTACGAAGAACGCTTAGTCCACAATTATCAACATTAGTAGAAGTGGTGGAAATTTAAAACACGACCTTTCCTATTGTTGCAGCTTGGGTTGACTACTGAAGGTCATAGTAGAAAAAATGAAATTATGAAGTGCATGCATAATAGTGTGAAAATTTTCACGAATCAACAAATTTTTAACGTTTCTTTTAGCGGTAAGGTAAAATTGCAGAAAAAGTTGTCGTACACTGTGAGGTTGCCCTCAATTTCAAGTTAATTGTAACGGATGACAGAAACAAATTAAAACCAAACGTTGGAAAATAACACGCCATAACACAACAGGTCGTGGCCGCAAGTGTACAGTTACCACCAACCTACACATTATGTGAATTACCATCAATAAATGTGCTTTCGTATTGGATAATTACAGTTAGTTACACAGTCGTTCCATAATTTACTGTAACGGATATATTGTGCAGCTAGAGCTTTAATTTATCCAGTTCCCAGTTAAATGCCAAAAAGGAATAGTTTTAGAGACCAAACCAAAAATTGAGCAATTTAATTTCCTTGCCTAACTATTTCAAGATATACACTGAAAGATATTCCTACTCTTAAAAGTATCAGTCGACTAATAAGCGACTTTTACAGTTTAAAAATCGTATTTTTATCAGAAAGTGTTCAAACAAAAACGGATTACAAACCTCATCGAACATATAAATAAAAATTGTTGCATGCTGAAATTTTTTCTAACATGTGGCAATCATGAAAACAATTATCCCCGAACTTAATAACACGGAGAACGACATCTGTATTCATAATATTGTTCTGCGACCTAAGCAAATTATTACGAGCAGCAATCACAGAAAAATCTCCGGAAAACAGACCTATCAATTTATATTCTATCTACGTACATAGATTCATAAAGGTCTCTTATCAAAACAGGTCGAGATCATTGACTATGATCAAACAAACTAAACTACAGACTTACATCGGTCACATCTCCTCGGGAAGATGTAGAGACCATTGTAGAGACACATTATTAATCCACTCAAGGTATATTTTATACAAAAACATCTACCCGAATACAGCGATGTTTTCAGGCTTCAATTCCAGCCAGTATTGAGCATCGCATCAAAACAAACAATTCAATTTCTTCATTTGCCTCTTAATTAATTAGATGAGAACTAGAGAGCGAGTGAAAGAGAGGGAGCTGCTGCACCACTCACTTACGGAGCTCGCGGAAATGACGGTTGCTTAGCACGTATTAGAGAAGAGGATTGTGGACATCAGGAAGAGGATCAGACCGTCGCAGGGTTGTCATGTGGGGTGCAACCCAAATATCGGGGCGGCTCAGTGCACCAAATTAAAAGTTGATCCTCCAGTCTTCGCACGGACTTGAGGCAGGAGGGAGCCTTCTCTAATAGGGGGTGAGATCTGTACAAACGACATGGCACCTCAACGAAGAAAATTTATTTTCTTATTTAATGATTGGACCGGCGCATCGGTTTTTATTTCGACCATTCAACGAGAGATTGGGAAATTTTATTTACGTACTAATGGAACACCGTCTTACACTGACAGTGAGAATCTCATAACATGATTAATCGAGAAATCAAAGAAAAAATTTCTTTGCACGTTCTGAAAAATTTAGAGGCGCAGAAATAACTTTATATAAGCCATGATAGTGTAAATATTTGCTAGGTCTTGATGACTGACAGTTGCAATTTGAAATTTAACGCCTTGTGAACAAAATACATTATAAAACAAGGTTGTATTAATTAAATGTTTCCTCCCACCACATTTGTGTCCACAATTTGCGGTACAGCAAGTTTATCTGTAGTATTTTAAATTAGCACATATAAACATCAATGTTATTGAAATTGTAAATCTAATAATGACTCTAAAGCATTTGAGGAAGACTAACATTTTCTAAACAACATAAAGGTTTCCACAGAGGTAGACACTTGTACAATATAATTGCAATAACTACGGAATTTCACAACATATTGTAGTAGTAGCTCATCGTTTCTTCTTGAGACAAAACATTTAGATATTAATATGGTTGTAACAACAACGATCGTAGACTCTCAAATAAAACAAGAAAATCATTCAAATTGCGAGTACGTAAGTTTCGGTAGTGTAGACAAAAAAATTTAGATGCAGCGAAGATATTTTAGTTCAGTGAACTCAAGTTCATCAATCCTTTACCTTTAGTGCCTAGAGCCATGCAGTGTAACGCACTAATCGAACTCTAGTTAATATCCAATTAATCCATGCTGAATAATTACGAAAGAATTAGGTCAAGTTAATATTTTAACCCGAGTACAAGGACTACTGTAAACTTTTCATAGTAATCCTTGCCCGCGTATCATAAAAATTAACGCAATGGGTCCTAGACACATGACCTACTCCTTTTAGAGAGGTAATTAACATACTGAGATGTTGTTGATCACACTTCTTATCAGCAGGTGTACAAAAACTCAAAATGCCATGTTCAATGTTTTTAACGGTGTAGATATGTAATTCACTGGAGAAGAGAAGACATTTTGGAAGGAAAATATACTATTATACATAGAACACAGTCGTGTGAGGATATAGCATGCATTTGTGAGAGAATTCCCCAAAAATAAACCAACTGATCTGAACATTTTGCTTAACATTGGTTTCTATTTCTAAATTGTTAGAAATGAGCATTGATTTTCATATATAAATTAATTGAGCACCAACTGGAAAATGGATTTGGATATTACACAAAAAGTTCAAAAAAGAGGCTTTCTGAGTGGACACAGGAACAGGAGCACCACCAATATCGAGAAAGGTAGCACAGCGACTCCGGGAAAATTTTTGCTCAGCGTAATAAGTTTATAAGAAAAGCAGGTCCTGAAACCCGAGTTCGTCCAACGACAGTTTGGCGTGTCTGAAGGAAACTTGCACAAATGACATCCAACGAGCTGCAGCTCGTTCAGACTTTAAAAAACAGATGACAGGTAAACCGCAACCAATTTCACGCACCGAAAACTAGAAAGCGTTTAAAATCTCTTAAGAAATCTACGTACTCTTTAATATATCAAAGTTTAGGCATACAATTTTTTTCTGCCTTATATTCGGCCAGTTCATTGTGAGTGAACTAAATCAAGTGTAAAAGTTACTCGAATATATACACCTATGATATCAAATTTTGTAAACAATCGAAGTATATTCTCTTTACCTCATTACATTTAGCTGCATAAAACTGTTCACATATTTTACCTTATAATTTCCCACAAAGGCTCATCTAGTTTTAGCCTTTGGTTGGCTTTATTTGAATTCCATTTGGTTATTACTTACGAGTCTCAGCACTTGTGGTAGAAAATAATTATTTTTCCAATTAAACTTCGTTCAACGAGCCACCTCGGTCCAGTAGACGCTAATTCATAATAATACCAGTAAATTTTCATACACTTCTGTCTGTTTTATTCTGATCGATCGATAACAACAGCACGCTCCATTTACTCGTAATGTATTCATTAAATACTATAAATTCATTAAACATGTTTTTCCCGTGATGCAACCACGACTGCATATGGGCCACTAACTTAATATTTCACATCAGAATGAGCTTCCACGCATACACATTTGTTTGCTCTTAACCCTATATATGATCGCACATCAACTAGCATAACTTCATTATTATTCGATGAACTGGACAACATTGATTATAAAAAATTGTCATCTGTATCACTCATGCTCCACCATTAATCAAGAAATATCCTAAATAAATTCTCTTCGATGATTGAAAGAGAAATGTCCATTTTTATTTTAAATAAATACTAAAATTGTGCTTGAACTTGAACCTCTTCATCCCCTTGCTCTCCATCTGATCCATTAGTACTAGACTACACTTTTCGTGACTTCTAATCTCGTGCCAATGTCTGCCTCCAGAAAGCCATAAAATCTAGATTGTGATTGCAATTCCAGTGTTGTATCTACTATCAACAACAATAAACAAAAACCATCTCAGAGATTCAATGGATTATGAAATACAAACACAACAAAGTCCATGTACAAATAAGAACAGAAGCTATGCTAGGAGTTGCAAGAATGTCGTTGCAGTGTCAATGCAGCGTAGACAAACAACATGGGCAACAACAACACGCCATGGCGGACGGTATTGTCAGAAAAGCAAGCAAACCACCAGTTAATATACAAATGCCTCAACAGCAGCAGGGAAAGTAACACCAACAGTGGAGGCAACAAGAGGAAAATGTCAGGTACAAAGCCTCTGCAGCAGGAGCTCAAAATGAGTTCATGCGACACCAGAGGGGCGGTTAGAGCTGGCACTCATCACACCTTCGCTGGCATTAGAGAAACCATTAGCTTGTTTGCAGGACACACTGCCAGGCTGCTAATGAAAACATCGCGCTCTACAAACATTGCAGCTTCAGCCCACGGCACAAAAAGTGGGCGCATGCGCAAAGGATAAAAATGGCACGTCCCGGATAAAATAAATGTACATATAATTGACAGAGTATAGGGGAATATGAAACTCTCCTGCGTTAACTAGACTAAAAAAATTGTGTTCAAATTATTGTATATTAAAAATTGAGAGAGTTGCATTGGACAGCGTAGAAGCAGAATTAGAAGTAAAGATATGGGCAACTTGTGATGTACAACGTCAGAAGTTTGTCCTATCAAGTCATTATTTTGAATGATATAAGAATCATTTATGTATTAAAAATGCACGCAAATGATAGAATATTGAATCGAGAACTTTGTGGAGTACAGCTGTATTATCAGTTCAGTGAAAACACTCTTCAATGACCACCGACGTAAGGATTTGTAAGCTAGTACGAATAACCTTGGTAAGTAGAGACAAATAATAACAGAAATGTATATCTTAAACTTTCTATAACCTATAACTAAGAATTAGAGAAGTCCATATCTAAAGAAAGACATCCTTTACACTGGTATAAACAGTAATATAAGTCGTTGTGAAAGAAGATGTATAAATTTAAATGGCATGTAAATGAGTCACTTAGAGGGAAATTCAGTTCCCAAACTGATACTCGGATAGGCTACCCAACAGTATGAATGATAATCATTATCATTGTTGTCTTAAGCAGTGGGATAATCCTCGAGTCTTGCAACTGTCATCCAATTTATGAACTTATAGCACTAAGAAAAAATTGTTCTTTTAGTATGCAGTGCAAACATTTGTTTAGTGTATACACTTTCAACTAAACTTTGTTTTTGTTTGGATGCTTCATTTTCCAGACATTGATGGGCAATAAATACTCTGAGAAGTAATATAGTATCACTGGGAAAGTTTTGACAGCAATCATTTTGCAAAGAAAGCTAAAATGTAAAATTTAGTGTAAGTGATACAGTCAACTGCTAGGTTCGATAAAGTCCTTCGATCGTCATGCAAGTTGCTATTTAAAGAGAACTCAGGATCTTCAGTGTCTACAGGGGAACAAACAATACATAAATCCACATTTAACTACGCTTCTTGTGAAGAGTTTCGACCGATAAAATTATGAATAGGTTTTTAGATGTTTATCTTTTAACTAAGCATTTATAGTGGTATGTACTTGAATATTACTGCATTTAACGCTGGTGTTTCCTCTGTGTATCAGAGCAGGCGGGGTTACTGAGGGAGTCAGATTTAGGGGAGGGTAGAGCACGCTTTCAGTTTCTCAACCTCGACGACCTTTAAACATATCGAAATGCATGAACAAACACTGCACAGTTTCGGTTGGAAATCTCCACAAGCTAAGAATTACGAGACACTTGAAACTCTGTCGTCGTGTGAAACCCGTCACAAACGAAGCAATTTACATGTTAAGATATAATGAATTTTAATAAATCATCTTCAGTATATCAAGATTGACTTCCTGTTCTATGAGACATCTATCTAAGAGCAGGCAGTTAAGCACACCAAACATTGTATCATTGCTTGCGTTACTTGAAAAGGAGTCGATCAGTGTTACTGTAATACAAGTTACTCGGCAGAGCGCATCGAATCGAAAACCTCAAATGAAACAGTTTTTTCATATTAGTTGAACATGTTCAAAGTATTGAAACGAGAAAATTGCTTAAATACATTTCCGTATATTAGCATACGTAGATACGCTTCGACTTGATACCCCAATTAAAAGTTCTTATTATAAGATTACTTATTCGACCTAAAGTCGCCTACATAAGGAAAAAAGTCTTATTCTAATACAAATTTTTGTATGCTTTTTGAAAGAATATTTTACATGAATATGGACTCAAACCTATAGTAATAAATATTGTATACGAAAGCCCTAACAGAAAAAACTGGTAGCCTTTTGTCGAGAAATTAAACCTCAACACCAATTCCAGCGGCTAATTTTCAACGAACATTGGTCTTTTCCGACACCAAAAGCTGAGTCTGGAGCACACCGCAGGAGGTGCGGCTATCGCGGCCAGCAGACTGGAAGAAGCTCGCCGGGAGCTTCGTATAAAATGCTCAAAATCATAGAAAATGCCTCAAATTTTAGAGAACCTTCAACGAAAATCCTTCATGTAGACCGCTGAAAATCCAAGAGAGCGGATCTGGCTAGCCAAACTTTGCTTCAAAAACCGTGAGTTTATTCGATGACCTCAACTGGGACTTTCTTACCCCTAGAAGGATGCTTTTAAAACCGGGAAAAGAAATGAATGGATCTGTTACACATTCTTGAAGAAAATAGGAGAAAAACTTTCCATATGAACTCTACTACATTGGTTTCTATAGCGCGCATACAGCTACAGAATTAATAAACGGGGAAAAAAGAGAGTTATTATGGGGGAGCAGCAGCGTTAGATGATGTGCTTAAATGGTAACGAACACAAGCGGTCTTGCAAAAAGAGAGCTGTAGGTACTTAAAAAGTGCATTTTTTACAATTTGTACTAAAAGGCCTTGTGTTTTTTTTAGAAATTGCAGCTTCATAAAGGGCTACTCAAGCAGTTTACTTTAACTTTGAAACATTACTAATTACAACAAAATTGATTGACCAGCTTTCGTGAGGTCAACAGACTCAGTGATATGCTACGAAGACCTGAGTGAGACTAGTAAACGCAACTGCAACATGACCTCTCATTTGATATGAATTCTCGATCGCATATCTTTAATTTTCAAACGCACAATCAATTTTGGTAAGCGTCTAAAGAAGATAAAATTGGCCTTACGAACAAACATGCTTAGCCGACTGCACGTTGACTGATTATCGCCTTCCACATGCCGTGAGCATTGCTAGACCAACCACTGCATTGTGTTCAAGAAGACAAGAAAGCAGCACTTGAATGAAGCAAACTCTTTAAACCTCACAGGAGTCGGAAGTCATAGTCAGGTCTCAGGAGCTGCGAGATATTGCAGCTGCTAGTTGCCTGGCAAACAAAAGAAATCTTCTTGCCGCCCTCTGACATAAGGATAATCTGTGCACGCTGAACTGCACCCTTCACAAACTGGCAGCCACCATCAACAAGTCTGAGGAGAACGTGCGCCAGGAGAGCTGCTCGATGTTGATTTTCATTCTTCAAGAAATATGAGTCGCGAAAAGTTCATTTTTAGATGTTAATAAAATTACATTCAATTCCTGTTTACATCGGTATGCAGAAAAAAAACTCAAAAACAACACTCAAATAACTTTTTATGAAGAAAATTAAGTTTCATATATGTACTACCGCTATTGGTTTCAATTTTTATGGCAAAAGAAAAGTATCAGTTATCTTTGAATCACGTGCAGAGCCCTCAATTCTGAGTTTTTTTGAGGAAATTTTCAATTCTTTCTTCTTAACAAGAAAGCGATTCCCTAGCCTAGATTTCACATTTATTGTCTATATTCGAGCTACATATCTAAAGTTAAATATTTTTTGCAAATGAAGGCTTTTGCAACGTTGAAGAAGGAAAAATTCAGGGCTCATGCGGGAAGGATTTGAAAATTATAGCGACCATGCCAGTGGCAGGAAAGGAGAAATATAGAGGAAAGGGCACAGGGCGAAAAAGGGGAGGTGTTGGAGGCAGCGTTTAGGAAAAACGCTAATGGGCAAAAAAAGTTACTCATGATATGAAAATCTGAGAAATTTTCACTGCGCCCTACGCTAGGTTCATTTCTGCGGCTGATCAGCAAACTAGAAACCAAATTCAATCTTATTTTACTCTGAGAAACAGCTCATTAAGCAGAATGAAAAAGTTTCACATTTCTTTGGGACCGGATGATTTCATCCATTAACATTCTTACTAAAATTCGATAATTTTTCCCTATTTCACAACTAAACCTCAAGTTCCGTAGCGCATGACTAGAGTTAAAACGTACGACAAAAAAAAAGGATTTTATCAATGAGACCTTGATGATATTTGAAGTATTTTTACGTTAAGTAAACTTCTTGACTCTTCATTCATGTTAAACAATAGGTGGCCATATACATCTGCCACTGTCTCATTGCCCTACAGAAATACGGTTCACATGACTCACTGCCCTACAGAAATACGGTTCACATGACTCACTGCCCTACAGAAATACGGTTCACATGACTCACTGCCCTACAGAAATACGGTTCACATGACTCACTGCCCTACAGAAATACAGTTCACATGACTCACTGTCCTCCAGAAATACGGTTCACATGACCCATTGCCCTACAAAAATATGGTTAACATGACTCATTGCCCTAGAATACTACGCTTCACATGACTCATTGCACTACATCAATACGGTTCGCATAACTTACTCTCTCACTGCCCTACATAAATACTTCTTAAATATTCATGGAGAGTAACATGGGGTTAGTAAACTTTTCCATGGCCCCAACAGCTCTGTTGTTTTTCCTCTGCCCCACACAAGTAATCCGGGCTACGTCAATTCGTACTTGCTCACATATGTACTCCCTCTGTTTACTGCCGTCATAGCGCACACTCTTGCAATAACTAGAAGCAAACCTTTGGTAAGTCTTTGTGCATTAAATGTCCTAATAAATTCACTCTAAGCCAATGTCTCGGGAGGCAGTTTCTTACACTTGATACCACCCTCTTAACAAAACAATAAATTCCAGACTCAAAATTCATCACTGTTCTATTTCCAACATGATCTATCCGCACATATTTTCCTGTGCATTTGCTCATTTTTCACGCTATAAAAAGAAGTTCACTATTGCATGTCACTCGTTGAAGAACTCTGGTTGATCAAAAGAAAGGGGGATTGCGTACACAAGCAGTCACTCGAGTGGCATCTCAAAGTGCTTAAAGTTAGCTCGCTCTTTACATGATTTAAAAGATCAAGCGCACATTGAGATTAAAGTCTATTTCCTGAAATTCCAATCTGAGTTACTTTACAACAAAGTATTTTAAGTTAGTTTACATTAAAGAGTTTTATTGATACTTTTATAAAGGAATACATTTTTTTTCATCTTTGTAACACAATTTCAGTCCAAAACTTTCGAATAAGATCTTGCAAAGCTTAACTTAATGCTTTGCATGCATCCATTCACAAGTCAAATGCTGTAATAATAAAAGGAAACTTTTGATCCCCTGAGAAAAACTGTTGAAATTGACTTGAGAAAATATTTACATACACAACTTTCATATTTTTCAAGTTGAACTCCAATTCATCATCATAATATGGTTCAAATGTATACTTAGAACGGAAACACCACAAAACAAAAGAACAAAACCTAATAACTAACTGTAAAAAAGTCAATTTTTACTTCTCAAGAGTTGAAGACACCAAACAGCCCAGTTATTGGAAGGTAAATAATTATAAACATTTTGCAGCCAACTGCAATAATAAAAATCCCTGATTAACGACGTTTGTCATTAGTGGAACCAAGCAGTAACGCATGTTGGCATCATCAATAGCACGTACTTATGAGAGGGCAAGCTCTTAGAAACCAGGAAGCAATAGGAGATAAAACATTATTAATGTTTCAACATTTCTGTGTTTCAGTCTTTGCCAGAAATCATGCCTTCATTCGTGCCAAAACCCTCACCATTGCTAGAACAATTACCAATGTATCTACTACCGATGAAACTGAACCATTAACCGAGTACAATTACAATCAGCATTCCATTCATCACCACCGCCCGCCCATCATCGCCAAGTCAGAGATAAAAGTCAGAGATAAAAGTCAGAGATAAAAGTCAGAGATAAAAGTCAGAGATAAAAGTCAGAGATAAAAGTCAGAGATAAAAGTCAGAGACAAAAGTCAGAGACAAAAGTCAGAGACAAAAGTCAGAGACAAAAGTCAGAGACAAAAGTCAGAGACAAAAGTCAGAGACAAAAGTCAGAGACAAAAGTCAGAGACAAAAGTCAGAGACAAAAGTCAGAGCCAAAAGTCAGAGCCAAAAGTCAGAGCCAAAAGTCAGAGCCAAAAGTCAGAGCCAAAAGTCAGAGCCAAAAATCAGAGCTAAAAGTCAGAGACAAGCCTAGCGTCTAGGACTCACAGGCGTTTGAAGTCAGCATGTTGACTCATGATTTCCCAGGCGCTGCGGCCTTCACACAAGGCGTTGTGTTTGGTGGGGGCAGTTGGAGTGTGAGTTGTCTCGTCGCAGAACTGGTTCACGTTAGGTAGGTGGTGCAGGAACAGCAGAGAAGACGTTACCTTCATGTTCCGCATGGGTTGTGGGTGGAAGCGGCAGGCTTGGTGGTAAGGGTCGCAAGACGATCTGGAAAAAAAGGCAATTGGAATTACACTTAGCAACAGAGCCAATATAAAATGGTATTCATAAGATTATGAATCTAATGTGAAAATGAGGACTCAAAATAAAGTACGGAAGCTGACAGAGGTCCCCACTATAGAATAGAATATAAGAACATGAACGAGCCGAGATGTCCATTCTTAGGTTACTATTCATGTCTCGTGCCATCAAGTCACCAATTAAACACATGTACCAGTATGCACTAACTACGTAACTTCTACTATGCACGCAGCATCATAACAGAAAAGTTGGCTTAGTTAATTTTGAGGGAAATTATAAAGTTAAATTTTATGAACACAAATTTATGGTTAAAATATTCCAGTCTCTTGAAGCAAGGTGGAGACTGGAAGCAAGGTGGAGGCTGGAGTCTACGACGAAACTCAATTTGATGAAGTACAACGTTTGAACTTTTACAATAAGAGATTATCGTCGGGATTATAAAAGCATATTCTGTCCAATAGAGCTTCACTACAATAGAACTAGCACACGGGCAATTTTGATTATAACAAGCTCTTTGACCTTTTGTTTCCATAAACCAGAATATTAATGTCTGCTATGACAAAAGCGCTGTCATTGTTTGATTTAAAGCAGAAAGTTTTTCGAAAAATAAGCGTCGACACTAATTATATTCAAGATACACCTACTGGTTAATTTATTTCGATGATTATTATCCCTTAGTACAACATTGATATGTAAAGTAACATTTTGCCCCCTGTTTTGCTTTTATTCTTCCTAAATGATGAAAAAATCCCACGGATGGAAATATTATTTCTTATACTAGTACGCATGCATTATATTAAGATTCAGTCCTTTTCATCAACTACCGGTTCTCAAGTCCAAATGAAACTGGATGTCAATTTCGAGGTAAAAATACATCAACCTCCCACCAGAGGATTTTGTAAATCCGTGCATTTTGACCAACCACTTTTCACGGCTCCAAAAAATGTGTGAACCTTCGTCTAGCAGCAGCACTCCTAGTAAAGTTTCCATTCAATGAATTTTCGAACAACGTGCTGAATTGGGAACGGTTTCCTTCTTACAGTTCTGAGTATTGACGATCGTTTTCCAATGAGGAAGAACTACCAGAGAAGTTTCAAAGAGGTGATGTAAATGTATTGTCCTACATCCTACGTCGATTATTATAGCCTGTTTTTTTCGTTTTCCAGTAGTGAACATTCACTTCTTTGTTCTTATTCTATTTTGAATAAAAATCAAGTACATTACAGAAAATGCTGATAAGAAGGTAACATGGCCTATCTGCTTGAACGTTCCATTCAATGTTGGCAGCAACCCGCGACTCTATTGCAATAAGTTACGTCGAGTTACACACATCTGTGTGCCCCAGTCGCATAATTTACGCCATTGTCAGCAAATAGCCTGGAAGTGCTCGATGTTCCTTAGAAAATCTTGGCAGCGATGTAATTGAGAATATATTGCTGCTGCAAGACCGCTTTTGTGTGCAACCAGAAAGCTTTTGGTCGTGATATTTCGTTGCACATCAGTTACTGGAGAAATTCGAGAAGAACCTCAATAAAACTTAAATTCAAGGACACGACAGAACACGCAAGATAGTGCATCCATAAAGTCAGTTTAAGATTTAGATGGCGCATATGAAACACCATAAAGAAAAGAATGTTTTCCAAAAATTTGTACGTATACGTTATTCAATAACATTAGTTGCAATGTTAGCGTTGAGTGATACCGTGTTGCCTAAGACTATCATTGAGATTCAAAGAAACGTGTTTCTTAGCATCCGGATGCGAAGCTAATTCCTTGGTGTTAATTCGCAGCTGCTTCTCTGTACAGCTGCTGTGTCCCTCTGATGTTATTTTCCGATTAACACACGAGTCACACTTCAAGAGGATTAATTCGCACTGTTCACAATCATGGTGTGAAAGCGTAAAAATAATACATTTACTTGCGTAAGTTGACGCAATTCTTAGTACAGAGTTGTCCAGCTCATAATTTCAAATCTCTGTTGAGCAGAGTTGCCAAACACAAATCAAAAAACCGCTAACATGGAAGCTGTCTCAAAATCATTTCCCATTTTGTTAAAATTTGCCTCAAATTCTGAAATGTTCAGAGATTAATTGCAATAATATTCAAGCAGAGAGCGAAGGAGAATAATTTTATTACTTAGTTAATGGTTTGCTGACGATATTAACGTTGACAACAAAAGTACAACATGAAACAAGGAAAGTTTTACTATAAATGAGAATTGGCTCCAATTTTGCTGAACCGCAGAATTATTTATGAATTAATTATTAACCTGCCGGGGAACTAGTTGTGATTCGAATTTCAGAGACAAGAATAAACGTACATCTTGGCCTAGAATACAAACTGGTATGCTTATATGTAGAGCTCGGATGCTCCAAGGTAACATTCTCGTAAATTTGCAAGTAATATAACAAGAAGGTTTCAGTAATAACTGAATATTTTGGATTACAACTCTTCAGTTTTATTACTTTTTTTGGCCAGTATTAGCAAAAACATTAGATGTATAATGAACATCGTTAAAGTCTCAAATAAAGACCAAATAATCAAATGTGTGGTCATTTTATAGGCATTAAACTTAAGTGAAATTTGATAACTAAAACGAGATAAACTACATGTATTTGAAACCCTAAACGATAGATTCGAAGTTCAAGGAATAACTCAAATAACGACAAAAAGCTCACGATAATATGATGATACATAAAAACTTTTTTTAATTTGTTCGTTTTTATTAAAAAAACAGGACTACAATATCTTTTGAGAACTTACTACAGCAGGCCGAGACTGCTCCAGTACAGAAAAAACAAAGCTAATGAATATGTGCTTCTTAATAAGCTGGGATAGGTGAACAGTTGCCACAAAAATACAAGTAGAAAATGACACTCAACGAAATGAGGATCTTGAGCCTGCTGGAAAACAATTTGGTGCTGATGGCATTGCAGTAACTGAGTTCTTCTTTAAGAAAATGCAGCTTCCAGGACGCACTGCTAGACGCTCCGCATAAATTGCTTCAAACGAGCACCTTTGACAGAGGGAACAAAATTAACATACGAAGGACGTCTCCGAGCTCAGCCAGGCAAACTTGATAAGAGAGATGCGCCAAGGTACAATTACAAAATCTACATTTAAAGATCATAGAGCCGAATGTGAGAGTTACTTGAATAGCACAGGTTGTGCTTGACGATCACGTCAGTTGCACAGTTCACGGCCACGTCAGTTGCACAGTTCACGGCCACGTCAGTTGCACAGTTCACGGTCAAGTCAGTTGCACAGTTCACACAGTCACGTCAGTTGCACAGTTCACACAGTCACGTCAGTTGCACAGTTCACACAGTCACGTCAGTTGCACAGTTCACACAGTCACGTCAGTTGCACAGTTCACAGTCATAACAGTTGTACAGTTCACAGTCACGTCAGTTGCACAGTAGAACACACTTAATATCTGCAGAATAAAAATTGCGATAGGTGAAATCAGTATTTTAAAGGACGTCCAGAGAGACGTGAATGTTGCAGATCATGCGGAGTGAGAAATACGGTGGTAATTTAATTTTCCAGGACACTTTAACTTTCAACGCCGAGACAACGGCAGTTTGAATTAAGAACACTCGAGTAAAGTCGTATCTCAATGGAAAATTTATCTAAATAAACTGGTTATGGTCACATGAGATGTTACTTGATGAACACGGAAAAGTTTGGTCACTAGCAGCATTGAATCCAGACACACACACGAAGATCAGACAACACATCCACAACACGACACATTCACAACACAACACACATCTAAAAGACACGCATTCACAACATACATCTACAACACAATGCACATCTACAACACAATGCACACCCACAACACGACACACATTCAGAACACGCCGGCAAGGCACCTTTAGTATCTTTCATCAGCCTTCCACGAAAGATCCAGCACTGGTAACGAGTTCATAAACGCATCAACACCTTAAGTCTGATCCCACAACCAAGGTTGCTGAATTTGCTGAGGGCAGCTGAGGACAGAGCTCATCCTTGCAGTGCTCAAGATAACAGGGATTACTACCAACGTATCTTTGTCGAGGAATAACTACTAAAAATTGCGAGTTTTCCTAAAGCAACAATTAGGATTAAAATTTGTAATAAATTCTCTGGAGCATGCAAAATTAATTGGGTTATTCATCATCAAAGTTGAAAAAACTGGAAACTAATCGAAAACTACAGATCAGCTTTTGAACATTTTTTTGGCTTAATAACTAGTAATAATTTTTCATGAAGAGCAAGTAACTTTCTGGTATGTGAAGCGGGCATAATCCAAATATTTTTCATCAATTTGTGTTTTTCTGGATCTAACTTATTGCAAGAGAATTCCAATTAAAGCTCCTTGCATCCTCTCCTACTCCCTCTAGTGCGTCCCTGTAATTGGCTTTCAATTTTTAGAATTTTTAGGTTGAAATACATATCTTTATATAAAGCAACAGTTTCCACACGAGGACTACAAATATTTATATTTATATTTATATATATATTTATTTATATATATATATATATATATATATATATATATATATATATATATATATATATATATATATATATATATATGCCCAAATTTTGAAAAAATGGACGACGCAAAAGAGGCACGTATTTCCAATGACACACCTTCATATAATTTGAAAGATTACCTTATTTATAACATAAAATAGGAATATAAAATGCACCTCTTACATGAAAAATTAAACAGCACTAGTGAAGCTCAATTTAAACACAAATAACTTATCCACTTCGAAACACATGAATATAGAAAATTAGTTTTTTAATGAAAATCGTTCTACTGATGATATAAAGCAAAAATCTTCGGTAAATGTAAAAAAATCAACCAAGCTTGTGCTTCCAATAATTATTATTAAACTAAACATTACAATCAGAAATGTCCATGTTAGTAAACTTTTCATTCCTAACACAAGTCACTTGAAGAGACGCAATTATGCATGCAATTTACTAAGTCAATCTGAGAAAACACATTTAGTGGATTTTTTCATTTGGCTAATGTTCCTCACTAAACTCCGTTACACATGCTCCAATGACCGCCAGTGATTAATTTAACCTATACCATCAAGTGTATCATGTTTAGTAAACAATACATTCTTAGTATCTTAATTTACCCCAGAAAAAACTTTTTAGTCAGATAATACCAGAAATTTGTCGTGCTCAAAATCAAACTAATATGAAAATAACTCACAATTCTCATAGTGTAAGTGACGGCACAGAGATAGGCAAGGAGATGAGCACCGTTTAGTGAGTCATATTTCGTGAATAGAAATTAAAAAAGACACTGAGTCGTACAATTATTCTTGCCGTCTTCAAAGTTAAATACCGGTTTATATTTCATAATCCTAACCCTGATATTTCATTACACTATTCTCATCACCTATAGCAGTATTCCATTCAATTTTTCAGGGCTAGAGTATTTCGTCTTCGTATAAAAATACGATCATCTCAGTATCAATTAATCATAAGTTCTGACGTGTTTTTATTTACACATTAGAATTTTTTTCCCCAAGACAAAAGAATGAATAGTTTAATCGTAAGACTTTTGAAAATCTCTCAAATAAATGTCATCAACTCATTCTAACTAAAATCTTTTCTCTGCAAGATATGCAAGTTATTTTTCTCATCATGCAGCCGATAATCTTGAACTTTTAAGCGCAGTCTTTTCAGAACTCGATTTGTAGCTTTCCGAGCTTCATATTATTTAGATTAAAATTCTCAACTATTTTCTTGTACTGCTTTTCAACAATTCAAATTGGACACTTTCGACGAACTTTTTTCCTTCCTCAGAACGCCTGATTTCTTGTTCCCCACGGCCCCATCTGGGCTCGCCAGACGGGCCCACGAAGCTCATCTCGAGCAGCAGCAAGCGCGCAAAGGAGTCCCCTAGAGCCTGTATCCTCCAGTGTCCAGTAGGCCATATTTCGCAAGGCGTCTTGTCCATAAAAAAAGACTGGAGGCTTCTTCTCAACTCCTCACACCTCACCGAGAAGCCCTAAAATTTCTTAACAAGCGTCAAGACGACACAAAAGACTCGCCTCTGAGCCACTGAACCCAAGTCGAAGTCATGAAGCCGAGAGGAAAGACCCCAAGTACGAGATAGAACCCTCCAAAAGAACAGTCTCGTACTATACTTGTGGTCTATAAAAGTCACCCTCGGAATAACAAGAGACGGCCAGGGCAGGAACGTGGATGCCTCATCACTGAACACTCGCTGAAGCAGCAGCAGCAGCAGCAGCAGCAGCAGCAGCAGCAACAGCAGCAACAGCAGCAACAGCAGCAGCAACAACGAGAATGGCCGCTTAATATATCCAGTGAAAAAATACAGAACGAATAACGGAGGAAAACAAAAAACCATCAAGGAGAAATGTAAACTAATGAATGACGGAAAAAAGCAATTAAAATGGTAATGCAAGAAGCAAACGAACAGTAAATCAACTTGTTCTTAGGAGCACTGGAACAAAATCAAATAGAAGAGTTCATGTCGAGCAGTGATATTAAAACAGGATTTTGGCTGAACGCCGCGGAATCAGTGGCATGAAAGTAGCGAAACAGTGTATCGACATAAGAAGTTAAATTCATGAATAACTCTGTGCATTAGTTAATCGATGTGAAGTAGAAAATGGTTGCAGAGTTGGTGCTGAACTTAATACGGTTAGAATATCGATAAACGTGAAGAGTATAATGAAGATATCAATATTCAAATAGGGAGTTGACTATCACTTTAATGCTTTACTCGAACGAGGAAGAGAGAAAGACACTATATTTTTAATCAACTATAGAGTACAGATACGTTGGATCTCAATTCTTAATGTTACATCTTAAGAGTACTGATGATGATTAAAGCGACTATTCCCAACCTATGTGTTGCAACATGAAGGCAAGGCTCGTTGGGGCGCTTTGATGAGCCTGATGAAGATCTAGTTTTACTTCGGGCGTCCAGCGTCGCAGCATGCTGTACATGTCACTATCTTCTATTTATCCTTGGTCAGTTTTTAGATCATCTTTGATCACTTTGGATTTAAAAAAAAATCATAAGCTGATAATGTCTCATTGTGCTATTTTTTATCGAAATATTAGAAACTACCACCAATTGCAAAGGAATAAATTTGCTTTATTCCTCGTAAATATTTCGCGAGCATACAAGTGCACATTTCCCCACAGCAAGACATAATTCGGTAGGTGTTATGAGAAACAAAAAATGGGGCAACTGTGCTTCAACAGGCAATAAATGAAGCCACAATTACGCAGCTATTTTTTAGAAACATGGTCGCCAAAGTTTAATCCGAATTTCAAACATGAAGTCTCGAAATAGCTGTTATTGTAATATTCGTCTCTAGTCTTTAAATGAATTGTACTTACTCGCCTAATTATATTGTATTTGATACAGATATCCACATCGAATTCGATTCAGTTCGATAGATTTGAGCTTAACAACCTGGTCACCAGAAAAATGTGCAGCAATTGCAAAGTGAACTGAGCGATCATGGTGTAAAAATAAATGAGTAAAGAAGAAGTAAGAAAAATAATCGAAGATATATGAATCAAAAGTACAGCACTCGGGTCATTAATGAGATATAAGAAGAAACCAAATAAAATGATGGTCCACTGGGTTACGAATGCAAACTCGGAAAGAACTTCTTAAATCCCTGCAGCTTTGGACACTTCTTACTGAAACAAGTCCTCAAAACTCGCTGACGGAGACGGACTTTCCCCTGGAAGTTTTTGTCGAGTGGAAGTCGAAAAAATGGTAGGTGCTCTGCATACTGGATCGTGTATTGGATTTATACTAAGACTGTGCGAATCAGAAGCACAAAATACTAAAAAAATGAATGTCATATGCACTGGACACTGGGTAGTGGATTGGATACATTGTATACTTACGATTAAGTTAATCATAAACATACTACATTGAAAAAAGAACAAAGATACGAATAGTTCTTGTCATTTAATTAGTTTTAACTACTAAACTTCTGATTTCCATGTTTTACTTATCACTTGTGTATCTTTGGCCTCTTCTTACGTTATATCATTCTAACTTTCATCATTCACTCTGTATACAATGCATGAAGCTTTGTATGTTATACAAATCTTTGAGTACGTTCACCAAAGTAGATATCGAATATTATTAATGTTTGTTGGTATATTGTACACTACATTTACTCAAAATATTGCGCATACTGCAGACGCATCTGAAAAATGGAACTTAAACTTATTTAGATCATTCTATTTCTTTCATTTCATTTTACCATACTAACAAACAATCGCCTTAGGGAAGCTCCCATGTACATCGTGATGAACTTTATTCGCATCCTTCTACTAGGAAAAAGAAAACATGTATATTTAAAACAGCACAAACTGACTACCAACAGATTTCCTTTCATTTTGCCCTCGCAGAAATATCAATGCAGTAAGAAACAAAAAAGTAAAAAATAAAGGAAGTAATCTCGATCTCACTTCGTCAAAATGACTCAACTCAAAAACTATTAATTGCAGATTGAGGAGTCAACGAATGCACCACTTTCGCTAGGTCTTTGTAGAGTTTTTGTCGCTTCGAGTGTTTGCAAAATATATGTGTATTCTGCTCTTCCGAGTAGGTAAGTTTGAGGCGTTTTTGAGCGATTTACTAATCCACAGCGAATACATCGTGAAGCAAAACCTCGTTTTGATGGAAGATACGTGTAGTGGAGCAGTTGTTGGAGCTTCTTCACGCTGTAAGCGCTCACCCAGCTACTGTGCTCAAATTTAGAGGCTTAAGGATTCTAAATCTGTCCTAAGCTCCTAATATAGTTAACTAATTACGATTCTGGCGCTGAGGTTATGCTGATGAGCCTCCAAGATGGCCAGGCCGAGTGACAAAGGGGAACAAAGAAGAAAAAGAATGGAGACAGTCAGGGAGAGACTTGGAACGGGTATCTACTTAGAAGTGGATGAATAGAAAAGATAAAGTTTTCAAATGAAACAATTCAAGTTTATTTTCAGAACAATACTTCCTGATTGACATAAAAAACAGAAATGGTCAGTTAGGTGACACGAAATTAATATAAATTCAGAATTATATTGTCGAGGCTCATGTAACGTGAATATAGAAATAACAGACGGCAAGACGGAAGCCCTCTAGTCTCCCAAAGCGGCACTGCTCCTTCATCTTTAGTGATCCTATATAATTTAACTATGAGAACAAGAATCATGCGAGGTTGTACTATATTATGTCAAAGACCATTTATTCCGATGTGAAACTCTGTTCTTATTATAGAGCGTGCTCTTATTTGGAAGAATAGAATAGATAGACTATGGCAACAGGAACGAGCCGTTTGGTGCATTTTTAGGTTGCTGCCCACGTCCTTTGCCGCCAACTACAGAGGAATCAATTCCATCCATGCACTTCAATCACACATAGACATTTGTCAGGTGCTCGCACCTTAATCAAGCACAAGAATTTCAGTCACGCTCACGCACAGGCATTCAGTCATGCACACGCACCCCAATCATATACAGACCCCACGAGTTCAAAAGAACATAGCATCAGTACTTAACATATACTGGGGGTTCCTTAACCAATATTTTTCGAGATGATTTTTAAATGTGTTCACAGTGCCAGCAGAAACTATATTTTCGGACAGCTGGTTCCAGGGTTTGGTAATTTTAGCTGGAAAGAAGTTTCGAGCCCGGGAGGTTGTGAAGTTTCTTATTATTAGTTTATGGACGTTATTTATGGTTAGCACATTCTCTCCTTGTCGAAAAACCTTCGAGAATAAACATCATTAAAGACTGCTATAATGTAGTTCAGACTCCTAAGTAGTTTGTATTCTCACGATATTTATATTGATTCGCGTAAATTTTAGAAAACGTTTATTTTTAATCATATTTTAATATAGGCAGATACTTACGGCTAAATAAAATCCAACAGGTGCCTATTAACAATAGCAACACAATTTTATATAGCTATTTTATCCTACTTACTCGGGAGTTGACTTGATTCCTTTTCTTCATCATATGGATAGCATACTGAAAAGCGTTCGATAAATGTCTAATCATTCTTCATTTATTGTTCAATCAATAAAATCTAAACAATTAAAATTTTTGAAATTCAATATACTTGCGTGATATTTTTTGATGAGCTTATGAATTTAAGGTTTTCCAAAGTTTTACTATTTCTTTTTTCAGTGTAGTTTTACTGTCAGGGTTGGCACCCACCATGATGGAGCAGAACATGATAGTGGAGTTGAAACTACTACCAAATAAAAGGTTCTCGTCAATTTGGGTGACTTGTAATACTTTTTCTAGAGGTCAGAAGTATAGAGGAATGAACTTGCTGGTTAGAAGAGAAAAAACGAAGAAAATGAGCTATCCAAACATGTAGGGAAAGAAATTCATAAAACCATCACTGAAGCCTTGAGATGCGCATATCAAGGTTCCAAAGCAAAAGATAGTGCTGAGATGTAGAACGCTAGATAAAACCACAAAATAATTGATAACGAGTTCCATTGCCACACTGAGACTAAGTTGTTCCCAGTGATCAGGTCTTAACTCTCGTATTAAGAACAATTTTCACAGAAAAAGGTACGTCAAGTATCACTTATGTACCTATACTTATGATTCAGTTCCTTAACTATGTTGTCTATAACCTTGATGAATAAGATACAAATTATAGTGAATTTTAAAAAGGATGCTCCCTTAAAGTTTTTTTTCATAGCGCAAAATCATAAATTTCAACCCCAACAGACCAATTGTGTTCGAGTTGGCGTTGATGAGTCATTTCTTAAAAAAAAACAGTATGGATGTGCAAGCATAACTGAAAGGGAATTATGAAATTTTTCTACTTAGAAATAAAAATTTCAAACATGTTTTCGATTTGTTTGGTACGTTCATGTAATATTAAACTCATCTATTCATGACCAAAATCGTACAAAAAACATTCAAAGCATTCAAAAGAAGATTGTCAATTATTTCTATTCCGTGAGCAGAGAAAATTTAAAGCAAAGAAGAAAATCAAGCACCAACAGTCCAACAAATAAAAGAGACACCAATGAAAAACATAGAACTCAGCTATGACAAGAAAGTTTAGAAAACTATAAAACAAAATACTAAAAAGAGCGCGCGCTTCAGTTTTATTTAAAGAAAAACGATAGAATAAAAACGTTTCAGAGCTCGCAAGGGTTGCAAAGAAAATTAAATGAAATTATTAAAAGCAAAAGGTATTTTCAAACGGCTCTAGATGAAAGAGAATTTCCAGGTTTTTAACTCGTGAGGAGAAAATAAAAAGAAGGAAAAAATATAGAAACTTGGAAGAGAGACCAGTACAGTAGCGTGACGTTTCAAGGCATCTCAAGGTTAGGATGCATTCAGAATATATTCAAGCCAAAAAATGAGGAAGAGAACAGAAACATCACGATCGTTTCCATCTTATTATCGTGAGGAGAATTCTACAATTAATGAAAAGGCACACTTTTCTCGAATAAAGCAGAACAGAAAAGTTCTAAATTTGAATAATTGTTCATCATTTTAGATTTTCCTGTAGAAATATTAAGTTGTGAAGTAAAAACTTTCCCGGTGTTCTGCCACATTAATGCTTTGCTAACTAAATAGGGTGCGAAAAAGTGAGCAAGGCAAAATTATTGAAAGGGAAAAAACAACAAGGTACTCATTGTGAACTATAGATTTACTACTTTTAAAGACTTGAATAACCTCAAATTAGTCTGATTGTTAAAAACAAACGTAAACACTAGGTGTCGGAATATGGAACCTCAAGTTCCGCATCACTAATACTAAATGATATTATTTCTGATCATTTAGGCACCATTAAAGAGATGTGAACAGAGGCCCCGTATACATACAACATTTATAGATGAGTATTTACAGAGTAAATCATGGAATTAATTCACCAGAGGATGGAATTGTATTGGCTTTCTTTGTTCTCGTTATTTTTAGTGAGGCACGGCAGATTGTGCAGAAAGTTGGATTAAGTGTGAGGGGGACAATAATAAGAGATCAGAGGGAATTAATACAAGAGAAACCAATTGCAAGCGAGAAAATATACAAACATCGGCTTCAAATCAAAAAAGATTAGTGAGGTCGGTAAATAAACGTTGCATCAGACATACTTTTGTTGAAAATCATCGTTTTCTGGTTAAAATTTTTTCACGTTATGTCGAAGTGTTGCTGAATGCAACGAGCTAATATTTGCATTCTTTCATGGAAAAAGAAGAAAATATTTCGATAAATAAGTAATGAAAGAGAATCCCCTTAGTTTATTGTACATGAAAATTTACCATAAACACAGACGAAACTATAAAGGATCATGATTTAACATGCACTTCAAAACGTCGTTTTTTTAACACATCCTCCTTTTACACAGTCATGTGAAGAGAGCTGTTTCATCAATTGATGGAATTGAGGTTATAATTTTTGCCTTTCATTTTACACTCAGTTGTGGTGGCAAAAAACATGAATTTTTCAATGCCTTTTGAACTTCAAGCAGTTAGGTTGGTCTAATTTTCTCAGCGCACCCCATCATTCGCTGATGTTTTGTCCTTTAGAGGGTCTAGACTTGGGCGGTCTACGGGTTGCTATATTCTGTGTAAGAAGTTCAAGCTATCCGCTAACGTGTTATGAGAAGCAAGTCAACTCATGAACCGTGATGACGAAGTGGTAACTTCGAACGGATGTGAAGCTGAGGGATAGAAAGGAATATATGTAATAAATTCGAATGAGCCAACAGTAAAGAATCGATTGGTCTATTTTTGGGTTGCCGCCGGAGTCCGAAGAAGTCTTAAGTCATGGCATCAATAACACACAGGCACCTCAATCACACACACACGTACTAGGAGTAATAGGGTATCAGTAATACTCGTACTCTCAGTTATCAATTTTTAGGCAATAATTCCCAGACTCGTATTGTACCATCATTATATGACATTACTACACACTAGTTATACGACTCACGGTACACGAGTACATGCATGCTTGACTCGTTACACGCAATTAGTATATGACTCGCAGTACACAATTATTACAGGACTCTCGGTCCACAATTTTTACATGATTCTCGGTACACAATTAATACACGACTCGCGATACACAAGTCCCACCTTCAAAAATTGACGACACATTACATCAGGACATAGCGTCAAATCTTTGCTTTAAAAAGTGTTCATATAGTACTGTAGCATGTGCAATCAAAATTTTGGTTTCTTTACAATGCTCTACTCGGGGTTGTCCGTATAAGTGGTCGAATGTGGAGCAGGTCGTAATTCTGATGTACAGTACGTCATGATACCTGAATGTAGCGACAATGTGTTGTATTTGACCTCAAGCATGCATAAAAGTCATTCATTTTAGAACATGAATAGAAGTACACGATCTGCATAGAAAAATATTCCAGACGAGCACAACCTCAGTAGCAGGCCGGCACTCTGGCTCTGATATCACGAGCCTGTGTTGACAAATGCAAATAAAAGCTAGCGATGTTTGTCCGCCAAGATTCAGCAAGTTGTCTGCACGACGACAGCTCCAGTCATGCGCGGCCAATGAATAATGCCAACGATATTGGCTAGGATGTGAAAAAATGCATCGACTGTCTATATTTACGTTCCAGCTACCTGTATGATAGAGCCAATAAAAGTTTTTTTGGATGTTTGAAAAAAACGCTTTGAAATAGAGATGCGTTTGATTTTCAATGATCGTAGTCTTCATAAACTGTTTGTTCCACTGATGAGTTGACAATTTTATTGGACCAAGTGCTTTTTATTTTGGAACAGTTGGGAGAGAATGATAGAAGCAACATTTGGTCTGGTAAAATGATGAAGATTTTCAGCTGGAACATATTGAAGTATTCTATATTGTAGTTAACGTAGACGCTGTGCATCAGACGATTTAAAGTTGAATAATAAGCCTTTTTGTTTCCGTGTCAGAGAATATTTTACGAAAATAAATAATGCAAAATTTTCAAAAAAATCCCTCTGAATCAAAGCATTACAATAAGTTAGATCGAGGGGACAAGTGAGTTAATACAGAACGAAATTAATAACTGAAATATGTGCTACACGCCTTCACAAATATTAACCATTATCAAGTATTGGATGTATCTATAACAGGAGCAGATCAGCCAAAAAATATCGAAAAATACCTGAACATTAAATGCAACCCAAACACGAAATGCAGCTTGAACACTAAAGGAAACCCGGATAATAAATGAAACCCAAACATAAAATGAAACATGAAATGAAACCCAAACACGAAATGAAAGCCTAACACGAAATGAAAGCCTAACACGAAATGAAAGCCTAACACGAAATGAAAGACTAACATGAAATGAAAGACTAACATGAAATGAAAGACTAACACGAAATGAAAGCCTAACACGAAATGAAAGCCTAACACGAAATGAAAGCCTAACACGAAATGAAAGACTAACATGAAATGAAAGACTAACATGAAATGAAAGCCTAACATGAAACGAAAGACTAACATGAAATGAAAGACTAACGCGAAATGAAACCCGAACACGAAATGAAAGACTAACGCGAAATGAAGCCCATACATTAACACGTTGACTCCGAAGTGGTACGTATATGTACCACTTAGGTTAGGTTCTGTAATTTTTTCAGATCGTTCTAGTGACCATGCGTACAAAGTGAAGTTTTACACCAATCAGGCAATCGGAGTCAACGTGTTAAATGCCACCCGAAGCTAAATGAGATGAACGGTTAATGCAGAACAGAATGTGTCACTGCGTCACTCACGGTATACCGACGACTGGTACGTTGGAGCAGCCGGTGGGCAGGTGCGTGCGTCCGTCCGTGCGGTAGTAGGAAGGGTACAGGGGGTCCTCTGGGTGTCCATACTCCTCGAACACACCCCAGCGGTACTTGGCCCATTCTTGTGCGAACAGCCGGTCTGTCAACAAAGAGAACATTCGTGAACAGTCGGTTTGTCAGGAAGGAGAACATTCGTGAACAGTCGATCTGTCAGGAAGGAGAACATTCGTGAACAGTCGGTCTGTCAGGAAGGAGAACATTCGTGAACAGTCGGTCTATCAGTAAGAACATTCGTGAACAGTCGGTCTGTCAACAAAGAACATTTGTCAACAGCAGGCCTGTCAGCAAGGAGAACATTCGTGTACAATCGGTCTGTCAACAACCGAACATTACTGACCAGCCAGTCTGTTAACAACGAGAACATCACTCAGCAGCCGGTCTGTCAACAAAGAGCCTGTGTAACAATAACGAGAACATTCCATATCACTCATGCTATCACAAATATGTACTGTAAAGTTGTAAAAATACACTATTTACTCACAAACTGATTATATCACGAAAAAGTCAGTGGTGAATGTCAAATTGTAAAAACCAGAAAATCTCCCGTCAAATGTAGAATTCATTGGCGAGTTGACACATGAGCTGTACAACACAAAGTACACCTTATTTTAGAATACTTTGTTTCAATAGGCTGGAAATTTTGGATAGATGACAAGTAGCTATTAGCCGACTTACCCATCTCTTCTCTAACTAGTTTGTTCTCAAAGTAAAGCAAGAATGCTTAATTTCGACAGGTCGAAAAATAACCTCTTATTAATACTTGACAATTTATTAATAGATTCAAGATCCCTCATATGAATTCGCTTCAAAACACTCAAGATCTTTTGGTCTTTAGAATCATAATTTAAAAAAAAATACACTGAAGTTACAAAGACAACATAGATCTAATTTTTTGTTCAGTACTCTTTTTAATTCTAAAAAAATATACCTGGCTAACAATGGAATAATTATTAGGGAGTGCTATTGTTACAGGAAAAAGAGCTTTCAAATAAGCCGCTTGAAAAGCACCGTCTGGGAGGTCAATCGAGACACAAAAATATACAGTCCGTTGACTTTCATTTAGCATTCAAACAATCTCTAAAACACTGTTGTACCTTCGAGAACACATCTCTCTCCTTTACGTGTCTTTCGTACTTGGTGAAGTTTAAATGAAAGTCCAAATACAGAAGCTGTAGATTTTTTTATGGGCACTAAATACATAGGTGGCAAGTCAGTCGAACACGACAGCATCCTCTCAGAGGCTTGGAGGTTGATAAGAGGAGTCAAAATTTTGTTGTCGCATGAAGCACATCAGGGACAACATGCAGTAGTTAACAATAGCGTCTCTGAATTATAGTACAAGAGTTCAAACAATTTGCAAATAAATTTCATTGGTACGAATGTGTTAAACCTATCCACAGGTTTTACATAAGATGCAGACGAAAAATGTATACATAGGCTTTGAATATGAATAATATTATGTATGGTTGATACCAAATGCCATAAAAGAGTTTAAGTCCGATCTACTATTTTCGTACTTTGATTCCTTTCAAATACAGCTTCATAAGGATCAACAGCATATTGTACCAACGTTATAGTATTAAAATTTGGGTCGATGTATATATTTTTCCTAGACACCATGTATAGTCCTCAATTTTCCCAGATGAAAACTAGGCAAGTTTAAAGCAGTTAATCGTGACAACAGGGACGAGAATTAATGAGTTTTTTAAATAAGAATATTGATAGTCCTCAAACTGAATCTTTGCTTTATAAATATCCATCTCCTTGTTTAAATTATGCAAAATTGTTCTGGCGAGAAAAAGATATGCTTGCAATTACTTCAAATAAGCAAGAAAACTACGAGTTTTCTAAACTTTTCTGGTATATAGTAAGCTGTTCTTTGTTTATTTGATATAACACCTAATACAAAGACAAAATTGCATCGTATATCTAGGTAATAATGAAAATCTCATAATGACAGACAGATCTCATATAACGTCAAGATGTGGTTGCAAATGCACGATTCATGGAACTTCACAGTAGACTGGATACTTGTTTAATAAAAAACTAAAATAACGTTCAAAATTACTGACAGACATAAAATTGTGCCGGAGAATTCCAGATAAAAAGGGAACAAAATGCGATCTAAGGGAGATTGTTTGAACTTTCGTTAAGTGAGTAAGGGTATGTTAAGTTTCTTGCATTGAACTAGATATTAATAATTTGTAATTACTACTTTACGCTAGTTTATGCAAAAAAAACAAGAAATTAGGAAGGGTATTTCGATTCATTTGCAGAGCTGAAAAATTAAGCAACGTATGAGCGTAATTTTGTTGAGAAATTTGAGCGACATGACGGCGATTGACGTAATATTTTACACATTATTTTTACAGCAAAGCTTTTTGATGTACATGAGCAATATTTCCTGCTGATTACCTCCTAAGGACACCGTCATAAAATGCACAAAGAAATTCTGCAGACTCGATACAACATGTGACCTTCCAATTTTCGAGACATCTCATACACGCACCACTTTTTCTTGATTCCCTAACTTTTTATTCACCCTAAACTTTAAATTTGCAAATCTTTAATCAAAGGTTGACGTTGAACGTTTTCTGAGCCGTAATCAAAAGATGTTAGCTCCTGTGATCGGTCAAATCAGGAGATGTAAAACGTATATTAAATCACAGAGCCTTTAGTTTCGTTAAACTATTTGCTGTGCAGCGGCGAGTGTTATAGAAACTTAGAAAATGAACAAAAATGTCACACTAATGCTGAATAAGACTTCACATTCATGGAGCACGGCGCAGCGAACTCATTGTAACAGTTTATAACATTTTAGGCCGCTAGAAAACTGTGTGAACTGAAGCACGGAATACCTCCACGAAACGAAAAATTAGAGAAAAAAATAGACAAATAAACTACCCAAGATATTCATGAAAGAGGTCAGAAGCACGGAGTGCCCACCTTAACCACAAAAGAGGAAGAAATAGAACAAAATAAGCTCACCTAACCACAGAATTTAGCTTACAGAGCGTCTTGACACGTTCGCTGCCGCTTGACGCACATGTGCATTTCAAGCTCTAATTTCAAACTATAAATATCAAGCACCAGTGAACGTGTTAAAACAAGTACTGTTTATTCTAAGGTGAGTAGCTGCCATTGACGAGTGCTAATTCTCCAAGGTACAGCAACAAACACAGGCTTAAACAAAGAACTTGCAGAACTACCATCGATAACTGAAGTGAATTTACAAAGAAACAAGGCTTAAAGACTCGATGTAGTGCAGCAACAACAATGACTTGAAATGGACCAGCAGCAATGATGCGGTTGACGGTCTTGGTTCATACCAGTCAAGACAAAATGCACTGAACAGCTTACATGCGTGCTTATATTATCGCTGGTTCTCACCAGAGCAGCTCGACCGATCTTTCATCTCATGGGATACACAAAACCAAAATAAAATCGTCGTCCAGAATGGGGAATGACTGCAGAATTGTAGGCACCTCCCGAAGGAACAACTAAACGCAAATTCGGGGAAAAGTTTGTGAAACTGTTCTCAGTCTTCGATACTAAACGTGCTTCCGTGATGCATTTCTTCTGCCTAAACAAGTGCTTGAAAGATTTTCTTTCAATTGTCGCTAGTAGAAGAGAATGACCACAACAGTAATAAATTTAACGAATATAAGAGTATAAATCGAATGGCTAAAAATTGTCCGAATGCGTTGAAGGCACGAATAACACAAAACAATTTCGAAATTTAGTATAATTAGTTTATGCTATTCCGATTAACTGGCAACTAAAATTTTAACGTTTGCACAATTGGGTTGGCCAAAGATTTTGGTTTTTGTCGATTCCAAACTTTCCTTTGAACCAAACAATTTTTGGTCAAACCTATACTATGAAAATGAGAATGTCGAAAAATTTAACAATTTATACGATGTTAATTCATTCCACTCAAATACTCATTTTTTAGCTTATCGCAAGAACCAAATTGTCATGTTTATTGTCCAGGATCTGCATTCAAATATCAATACTCGGCAATTATAATAAAAATAATAATAATGAAACTTATATTACTACTCAGTAGGCAGTTAGAATTGCATCATAATTCAGTCTTTTGGCGACTAACATTTATTGAATTTAAAAAGTCATCATGGGCTTCATGATTTTTCTTATTCAACAGAAATTTTTTTATTAAATAAATTTAGAAGAATCTTACTATGTAGCAAAGAAATTCGACAAAATGGTATTTCATATTTAATTTAGTAAATGAACACTTAAAAAAACAAGTAAATGTGAATATCAGAAGATTGAACACTAGAGATACGAGTTTTACACATGAGTTTACAATCAAGTTCTTTCACAAAGAATTCGCATCTTTGAAAGCATACGTTTTACAAAATGCTCTCCTACGTGAAATTATAAGCCAAGATTTTACCTTGAATATAGGGAATAAAAAACAGCAAAGTGCATTTTATTTGATTAAACGTTGATTACAGAACAAGCTTACTCGCTTAAAGAACTTGAGAAGCACGCAATAGAAAACGTGTTTCATCTGTGAGCACATTTAAGATTATACGGAAGAGTGAACTTCGATGTCATAATCTTCAGAAATAAGAACAATACGATGGTATGGCACACGAACGGACGCCATTCCAGGGTTACTTCAGTAGTTGTCACTAGAGTAACTTTGAAATGACGTGCACTTTGAGCATGAGCAAATCCTCTTGAAAGTTTTCACCTGCAGCAATGAAGGTGCTCCCCTCGTAGCGTGACTGAAGTCAGAGAAGTAGGCGACATTAGAACGTAAATTTGGTCAGTAAGTAAAAGTGAGTGAGGCCGTAACTCGGACGCTGTGAATTATGGACGGATTGGAGGCGCAATCAATTAGGAAGGCTTCTTGGATGAGGCGTTTCTCGAAAGCTGACTCATTTATTTCCGTCGCAAGTTGGGGAAAAGAGGCGCAAGAAAATCTCATCTGCTGCTGATGGACTCAGGTTGATGGAGGCCAAATTACCGCGCGTCGTCTCCCAGCTCCAGCGCTCGATTAGGACAGCGTCACCGGATTAATAATAGAAGGAATCAAGGGACAGTGCCGTTTTTACTGAACTGCTTAGCAATATTAATAAGAAAAGCAACACAATACAGTGCTACGATTTTATTGCTCCATGGAGAAGGTAAGGCTAGCGTTTCTTCGTAATCTTTAATACATGTTTCACAGATGTAAAATGCATCTAGTAACATCGGAAGCATAACAATAGGAAGTACAGAGCGAAAACAAGTGAAATAATTCGAATATAAAATGAATTACTAGGCATTGATAGCACCCTGTTAACAAGCTCAAGGCAAGGTCTTTAAATGAAGAGCAAGATCTGCACAGAGGTTGCAGTCTGGCAGATTGCCTTCGTCTGGTGTCCCAAAATTCAGAGGTAACTTGTCCAACTTCGGTCATATGGAGAAAATACTGTCTTACTTTGTTTTTGATGCACCATGCACTTCAATCATTCATAAATTTCTTATTCTCTAGCGCGAGATTTTAGGAACAATGAAAAAAGGCTCCCTCATGAATAATACATCTTGTTTCTCTGTATATTTTGACCAGAGAAGAATCATTCGAGGATGAAGGAATTCCAGCTAAACGCATACACGTACATTGTAGTTCTAACATTTAATTATGGCATAACTAGTTTAGTGAAGGTGAGATCAGTTTAAAATATGACAAATGAATAAACAAACTGAGTGGATGAACGTCAGTCATCCTCATGAGCGTGAAAAGCATGGTAAGAATTCGATACACTCAGCTAAAATGACGAAGCCACAAAACCTGAACCGATCACTCCCATAACTAAACTATCTCTACGACAAAGAAGGAACAAGATCTTTTGGCGGAGAGCTCATCATTTCTCATCAGGATCAACAAATTTTAAGGAGGTATTTTTAATAACAAAAGTTATGTCATTGAAACTATCACCACACAGCAACCTTGACCTGTGCAATGTATCATGCACGGGATAGAAACAAAGAGACGTAATATTTCTTTTCTAAACTGATCGGTGCACCGTTTCTAATTATTAAAAGAAGAAAGCAATTGAAGAAAATTTATTTTAAAATATAACATATCCAATCTATTTTAAGAATATTGTTTCATAAGTTTTCATTGGTATTATACGTTCTATCCCATCCGAAAAACGTGAAGCATGAAAAACTTGTTAACATTTATCCATGAAAGTAAATGATGCTATTAAGCAACTATAGCAATTTTAACTTAGGAAAAAGCAATCGAGACGAGCTGGGTCTGGGTCTTTCTCGTAACTTTCTGAAGAGCTTTTGACGGACCTCAGAAGATGCTCGTAAGAATAACATTGCAGTTTACTCCATGCACATTTCCATTGAGCGAATGAAGGACGCCCACATTCTGTCCGCCTAATTTCAAAGATCCTGAGTAGAAAAATGACGAGCAATTCTCGTCGTAACGCATCAATTTGTCCTTTAATGCACAGGGACAAAAAAATGAACATGAGATAGAGAGAAAGAGAAGTACGAAAAGGAACACATTTCCGAGATATTCGTGATTGGATGCCCTATCTAAGGCAAAGAATCTCTGCTCACCGTAGACGTGCCACGTTCAGAGCTAGTCGTGAAATCTAGGCCGTAGCGTGTCGGCCGTAGCGTGTCGGCCGTAGCGTGTCGGCCGTAGCGTGTCGGCCGTAGCGTGTCGGCCGTAACGCGTCGGCCGTAACGCGTCGGCCGTAACGCGTCGGCCGTAACGCGTCGGCCGTAACGCGTCGGCCGTAACGCGTCGGCCGTAACGCGTCGGCCGTAACGCGTCGGCCGTAACGTGTCGGCCGTAACGTGTCGGCCGTAACGTGTCGGACAGCGACTTTGAGCTTCGATGACGATGTTTGACAAAACATTCGACCTTGACACCAAAGATGTAATAAGTCACCCAGGGTTTACAAATAACTTGGATCTCTACAATAGTTATTGCATTATCAATGCCTGAAAACAAGAACATACAAGCATGAGTATAGAAAGGGAGTAGGAGCAAAGTTTTGGAGACAATAATCGAGTTTGGGTAGACTCGAGATCACGGAATCCAACAATACATTCATGAGTTGGTATTAATGAAAAACGATCTTAAGATCGAGGAAGAGTATTTAGCAAATGTTTCACAGGAATTATGAACTCGACCGAAAGCGTTACTCGAATGCTACAGGCAGTCATGAAACTTGTAACTTTATACTACCCACGACTAAAGTAACTCAAAAATCTTTCATTTTTGAGAACATATGACGGAATTTAGGAGGCATAAAGAGGAAGAAAAAAAGTTTCTAGAATACTTAGCATGAAAAAATGGAAATGGCATTGAATTGACAAGTAATTTTTAGAAAAGAAAGCACGAATATTTGACGAACTTGTACATAAATTGCTAGTGTACACCAAAAAAATTAGGAACGAATGGGGGAAAAATACTGATTTAAGGCCACGAAAAAAGTTTGTGATGATAAAGAACTAAGCGCACACTTGCTAGAATCATCTTACATGTTACACAGGGTGCGATAACATAGCTTTCTTTTTTTAAATCGTTTTGCTTTGAAAAAAGTATGTTATCTTGCCGCGCCCTGTATTTAACACAAGAAAACTTTAGAGCTGAAATGGAAGACGCTGTGAGAAACAAACGTTTCCGCATGTTACCCGAGTCCTTCTGCAAGCAGGACTCCACAAGGTAAAAATAACATCCAATTTAAGACGAGAAGTGTGACAGGGACAAGAAAAGAACAACAACGCAGCAATAGGAATTTGCTGCTCGCGTGAAGGTGATTGTGATTACAGTTTCAATGAAATATAAATCAACTAAGGGAACAATTGCTCAACGGAACTGGAATAATAGTTCCGAAAAGTACGTTAATAGCTGTTAAAGATAACCATTGATTGAAAATATTGGAAATTCATAGAAAGTTCAATGAATGCAAGTAGCCTTTGGATTATTATCCTAACATAATAAAAGAAAATTTGGATGTTATAAAGATATTTGTAAAAAACTATCTCAGAGCGAGTTGTAGGCAGACAGATTGCGCAAACTCGAGACAACGAAAGGAAATAATTTGTTTGTAATCATACCAAGTATTGAAACAACACAGTGATATAAAGAAGACGACGCTGTTTCAATAGTCAAGTGACCATTAGAGGCGACATAAAGGCGAACAACTAAAATTAATATTAAAGGCTGGTTAATTAATACACTCTCATGGAGGCTTACGGGAGCGTAAGAGTTAAAAACTGGGACACGAAACAAATTATTGCAAAAGTGCTAACGGAATTTACTCATCAGTTGCGCCAAAAAATTAAGTTGTCTTCTTACGAACCTTTGAAATCATTCTCGAGTTGAATTACATTCTTTTTGGGAGGGCTGTGAAAAGTTTATAGCAACATTAGGAAAGTATCATAGCTATAATCCTAAGAATTACCAAGTCGGAAGCAATGGCGAAAATAATGTAATATTTGAATCACAGGCCCTGACAAATGAATTTACCTCATAATATCATAATAGATCGTTCCTCAACCGGCAAAAATAGAACAAGGAAGACTATTGAGGTAGGAGTAGAGAAAGGGATTTAGAAAATCTTTCAGCTATAATTGATGTACTTAATCAACAACATAAACTTTGCAACCAGTCAATGTCATAGTCGCCACTCAACTTCTCAGAAAATAACAGTTCTAGTCTTAACAAAAAGTAGCGAACTTTTAAATGTGAGAATGAAAGACTCAATTCCCAAGTTAATATTCACACCACGTTATCATGGTCAATTAAGAAATGCAACTTTTGTACGCTTAGATTCCAAGCAATTCAACCATTCGTTTCGATCAGCGTGAGGGGAAAGGCATACAGGGGAAATGAACCTTCCACTCAACTGAAAATATAGTTAAATCGTCAATTAAATCTTTGATATAAATAATTCACTCAGGGTAAGTAAATTAATTTGAACTAAACTTACACTGAAACAAAATAAATAGAAATCTTTCATTTATGTCTGTAGTTTCATTCGAAAGCTGTAAACATTATTGTTATAGATTATAATATAAAACATTTAAATTTACATCCAAGACGGACATTTTGTTATCTCAAGGAATGCACGTCACGCATAAAACAGACATGATGACGTACCAAGTCCTCAACTATTTTTAAAGCAAAAAACTGCTGCGGCGAAAATAAAGCAGTCTGTTTGATGTTCAGCACCCAGCAACACTCAATCCAGGCTATCACCTCATTTCCTTGATGTCTCCAACCATTTCGTTAGTCTTTGAGCTCAGTTCCAAGCTTTTTACGGCAATGCTTTCCATCTCAACGGGGAACGAAACTGACTCGAATTCTACAAAATTTTGGGCCCATGACGCGCTTCTCGAGTCCGTCACAATTTTTACGTCATGATTTGAAGATGGAAACCATGACTAAATTTATTAACAAGCTTTGTCACAGTAACAGCATCTTACACAATTCATGTGAAGATAAATTTGTTCGACCTACATTGAACAAAATATACATGAATATGATGTAAAAACAGGCTACTGAACATGAGTTTCGGTTGAAGCTGCAGGTTCTTGCTAAAGTAGAGAACTCTTCCTGCACGGATGCATGTACAAATTTTTACATTGTCCAGCACGATCGCACACGCATCTTTTTAGGTACAGACAACGATTGTTTTATTTGTACAAGCTGATATAGATTAATATTTTCAGAAGATAAATGTTGACTTACATCTCCACTCTACAAAATTACCACACAAGTCACATTATAACAAAAAAGTTTAATGTGTAGTTGTATTTTCAGGTAGCATAAAACTAATAGCTAAGCTAAGAGCTGACCCTTTATGAAAACCGATATATTTAGTCAAATTTGGGATTGTAAGAAAGAATGAATTAGCATACACACATAGTAAAATATTTTTTCATATTAATCGTACAGAACTTAGTTTAGTTAAGTAAATAGGAAGCCAAGTACGCACATTGGACCATCCTGTATACACGCAAATATTGGTTCCCTATATCTTAAAATTGTTCATAAAGAAAAGTTTCGTAGCTCAGTGTCAACACTAGAATTCAATGGCACTTGTACATCCTCAACAAGAGAGCATCAGAGCGCACAGTCGAGTAAGAAGGGTGTAACTACAATATCATAGGAGGCGCAAAAACAGATGGGTACTTAAAGTCCCACGCATTGGCCTGTGGAGAGCATCTTCAATTCACGGGCCGGAACTAACAGCAGTCTAAGCTGCTCTAACACAAGTCTCTTATGAAATTTTTGTAGCAAGTGTTCGGTAGACTTACAGTAACAACCCTAAGCTATTGGGGCTCAATTTAATTGACTACATCCAGACCAAGAAAGCCACATTATTCTTCGGTTCTAGCCAGTGGAGCATCAAAGTAAGTCGTGGCATCGCACGAGTAAGGCAAACAATGACCGGCAAACAAATATCAAAACACGTTGAAAACATACTAACGGGAGAATACATTCAAAAACATTGCCAATTCACAAATATTAACGTGCCTCTTTAACAAATGAGGAACAAAATGCCTCATTTTGGGAGCATTCACGCACTTTACCAACACACGAACTGAACCCCATTGTCAACAACTGCCCTAAGTGAATACGATTATTTCAAGTGCATTTTAAGGAAAACTTTCTAGCACGTCAATAGTTTCATGCCAACACGCTTATAAATCGTGTACTCTTTACGTTGCGAGGCTTGACTAATAATTTTCATCGTTTATCTTTTCTGGCACGTAATTCACGTCAAAACAAAGGAGCTTAAGTTCCACACCACGACGTCAGCACAAAAAGTTCAAGTTAGCACGCATATTCTTGACCAAATTACGTACTTCACTTAAAAAATAGATATATAACATTTGTTTTGAGGAAGCATCTATAGTAAGGCAAAGAATATCGAGACGTATAAGCAGCCACACTCATTCTACATGCAAATTCACACCCGTCAACACTTTACACTTAGTTTCAAAATTTTGAGTAGCTGTGCATACACAATACAGATTAGGAAGACCGCTGAATCTAGGCTGTTGAAGACAAGACAATGCGTAGAAAAGTACAAAAAGCAGTTCAGAAACGATGCAAGTAAAATTACGACTATGAAGTACGACTAGCATAAGATATTAGTGAGCTAGCTATTTTATTGTACGTATAATTAACGGAGCTACACCGATTGTATCTACGATGCCCTTATGTTTTTTATATATCAGTGCTTAGCTGTGGGATCTATAATAGTGTTAGTTTCTTCTGCTCTCCTTAAAATAAAAGGGTTCTAACGACATAGGAACTATATTACAAACTGAAACAATCACAGTGAAAGATTTTTTGCATATGAAAGATGTTACGAAAATGAGTATATGTGTTGAGCACACTGTATTCTTCTATCGGATTCGACTTACCAAACATTTCTCTCGAGTCACAACAGCGCGATTGTTACACCAAAAGTTCTTTTCTCGGTTGCAGTCAACTACTTTTCAGGAGTTGTTCCAACCGTTGAGCGCATCCTGACTAGTGTTGTGTTTGTTGTTTGCTACATGAAGACTCGGACAGCAAAACTACTCCAAGCCACGGCCAAAGACCCCCAGTTGTGCCGTGAGAGTCGGTGTTATTTGTCTGCGGCACAAGCATATCTTCCGGCAATTGAGAGAGAAAATGACGGAGGCAATTCAATTTCGGGGCAACTCAGCACACCTTAAAATGAAAGAGATTCTTTGCCCCCCAGTGCAGCCGCCGTCTTCTCGTTTGAAAGTATATTAAGAGTCAGGTCAAGAAGATGAAGAAGAATACGAGTTTCCAGGGAGATTAGGTCATCATTTTTAAAAGGTTTCAAAGCAAGGTATTTCCACAAAATGGACCTCTGAAAAATAGAGTCTTTCGTCCTCAAGAACTGGCTTCGCCGTCATAAATCACACTTCAGTACATAACTAGTAATATTCGCTCAGATTTTTTACTTCTTAGGTTTTTTAGTTACAGGACTATGCAGGGAAAACATACAGTAATTTATATATGAAAGCAGAGGCAGGAAGTCGCTAAAATAATTCATTTTCAAAAAATATTGTGTGTTTCCTTCAAAAGTGTGTAGCCAAAAAACCATCAACAACAATGAGAGGCGGAACGTTGTGTGGTGAGGAACTTCATATACACTGGTCCTTAATATTCTTATTACACAGTTCCTTTTAAAGTAGTCAAACGCAGTGTAATAAAAACATACACGCAATAAAATAACAAGCTTACTAGCCTTTAGGTACGCAAATTATTAAAAAAACACTATACAAATAAATTAAATTGCACCATCGACAGTGGAAATAGACTTAACAGGGCGAAGGTACCTACGGTAGCTGGGGATGAGGAGGGTTGGGGGAGGGGGTTGGCGATGTGTAACTTGCCCCCGGGGAAATTTGAAGGGTCTTTCTGGCGGCACGGGTAGAGAACCGTGGTAGAGCAAGGCAGGTTTTCAATAAGTCGGAGAAAATAAAGTACAAGTAGGAGTACGCCTAACATTATGGGGCTTTTGCTCGGTCCCTTGTTTATTCACGGTTGAATACAGGAGAAAACTTTTCTTACAGCTGTTGAAACTTCTGAAATGTTCCTAGAGCTGCAGAAATAACAAAAATAAAGTTATTCTGCCCTTTCAACCAATGAAGAAACTGGCATGGTTAAACTGTGAATAATATTACACTGCTTCAGTAACTGCATTGATTGAAATGTTACTAGCACAAATAGTTACGAATAATTTATGTGGTAGAAGAAATGTACGAAAAAAAACAACAGAAATATTGACGAAGCCAACAGTCAAAAACTTGACATTTTTTTGAAGTTGTGCGTGTACAGAATTAGCTAAGCATCAGGCATGTTCGAATTGAACTGTAAAGAACGTTGCAGTTAATGTTTTGTAACTCTAAACTTTTTGTTTCGCCATTGCTAACAATTTCAGAGTTTGAAACATTCATTTCCAAAGTGAATTTTTTCAATAATTTGACGGAATTAGAATACGTTTGACACTTATTGCATTGTTGTTTTACCGTAATTTAAGAATTTATTTTGGAAGTTGTCAACTAAAAACCTTTCATTTCAAGTTAAAGGATTTCAATTCTTCATTGAATATTATCATTCCAGCTTACCTATTGAAAAGAAATGCAGGGAAGCAGCTCTGGTTGCGCCTCCTGTAGTTTTCTACTTTCAATGGTACAGAAATTGTGGTAAATGTAAAAAAATTAAATGGAAAATGACGTTAATTGAGGAATCACAACTTCAAAACACATTTCGCGCTTAAGTAGACAAAATTGAAAAGTGCTGTGTGCGAATAGTACAAGTAGGTGCCACAGAAGAATAAAATCGTTCTACAAATCCGTTAGGAAAACTGTATTGTTTATGAATAACGAGAATGATATTTCAGCAGCATCTCAAGGGTTTAATTTCACAGTTTCACAGGCTTAGTGTTTCTTTAAATGGCAATAGTTACATCAATGTTAATTGAAATGAGACCTAAATACTTGCTTTTAAATCAATGAAAAACTTGTTACAAATTTATCTGTCAAGAGTCTCACATGAAAGCAATGGATGACTCATTCTCAGAGACAAGATATCGCATGTTTATAGCTCACCAGTATACTTAAAACTTCACACACTCCAAGTTCACCTCACATTAATCCGTATGTTGCACGATCTTACTCGGAAGACGATGACACTACGTCAGTTAACTGAAAATTACACACCAGTTTACCAGAAACTTGCTCAAAGTTTGCTTAGCTCTGTTAGCCAGTTTACAGAGCATTACTTGCCAGTTTACTAAGCATTACTCACCAGTTATCTCAACAATAGACGGTAGCGCTGAGCGAGTCAGCGGTGGGGGCGTAGCCCCAATTTGCTGCTCACGGCGTAGGTGCCACATGGGACTCTACTGCTAAACACCAGCTCTACATAATCGCTTGTAAATAAACTTAAAAGGAAGTAAATTAAATTTCAGCCACTTCTGCATAGTGTGGCATCACAGACGCCGAGTAACGTAGCCCCTCAGCGACTAAACTGTGCCTTTAATTCTCCTCTTGTGCTACAATGCGCGCCTACTACTTCACATCGCACGCCCTGGATGTGCTGGAGTAACCAGAGTTCCCGTGGGCGAAAGATAAATTGATCACGTCCAAAGGACATTCATAAGTTCATCATGATACGTTATAACCTGGCATTTTCCCTTAAATCAGGGTCATAAATATCTGATATAAGAAAGTACGTTCATACGGAGCAGCCAAGTTCCTCTGTTTTGGATATTTTCTCCATGATCCAATCTACAAAAAGCGCAGGCATTTTTTTCGTGCAGACTTTGAAATACGAGGAAGTATCGATAACGTACACTCCGCCATACATGACCACGTTAAAACATTTTATCTGGTAATAATTAGTAGTTGGTAATATACACTGAATTTTTGAAGTTACACTCTGTAATTCCGCATAGAACATTTTTATGAGTTACTAAGCTACAAAAATAAAATATTTTATTAATTCAAATTTTTACGCCTAAATAAACCAAGCACCATCTAATATCATGTAATAAATTAGCATGAAATTCAATTTAATTAATAGTGAGCACTACATTAAAATCTAGGGCTCATAATCTGAAGGAAAAGTGAATCTGTTATAATTGTAAACGAATAAAAGGCGTCAAAATCTGCAGTGTTGGCATTGGTCATAATGTTGCCAGTTTATTTCCATGTATATGAAAATAACTAGTGATATTCGTATGAACTAATTTGAGTGTGCCAATAAGGGATAAAACACAATAAGTTCTTAAAAGTTTTAATTGATTCTATTAATTTTTAAGAATAAAACAACTCGCTTTAAATATTTTTCTCGGTCCTACTTACCAAAATGTTGGTCATATTTCCCAAACACCAATTACATGATATTGATAGCGTTTGATTTTGGACACCCAAAATTAGTCATCTGTGATGGTTGGTTATATTTACTTATAATTAACAGAGTCTATTTTACTTATCTGATAGTTTCAAATGATAGTGTAACTTAATGGAAGAAAACTCCAAGAAAATAGTGCTCAATTTGGTTGGTAAAATTTTAAACTTCTTACGAAGCGAGGTGTACAAGTAAACATGATACCCAAATTTCAAGGAGCTAAAGTTGTCTAATCTTAGCAATTTTTTAGTGAATTCTTTACAGTTTCAAACTACGAGTAGATGACCTTTCTGTTGAGTTAGGCTTGGTTGAAAAGTATTTAATTTCTCAAATTCTGTATTATGTCTAATATACTTAATATATTAAATAAATTATCTGAAAAATGTGTCAGCTTACGGGTTGAAATTTAAAAGAGACTAGCAAAGATATACGTTAATAATAAAAATAATCAATGTTGACCATATGCCTCAGTTCCGATATTACAGAAGAGTTTTCGTTTTATTAAAAGGCCGACTCCTTTCAAAAGACGACAGATCTTGTATCTGGTGATGACAGAACAAGGTCAAGTTTAAGCACAAGTGATGCACATGAACGGATCTCATGAACTTCAAGTGGTTGCTGAGGGCGAGCCAAAGCTAAGAAGACGATCAAGCTTGAATTTAAGAGCTTTACGTTTAGAAGAATTTTGCAGAACAAAGGCCCAAAACAGAAAATAAAAGGCGAACCAGTGCCTGCTTTGAAGTAAACAATTAATTACAAAGAACTGGAAATGAGGAAATATAATCTAATGTGTGTATACTAATTTGGTGCGAGATATCTAAATGTGAGATCGTCAATAGTCCTTAAAAGAGAAACAATTTTTGCTGAAAGAACAAAGACAAGTGTTGATTAATTCGTATTTTCTTCACAAATGATATAATAAAGTACGTACTTCTTGCACTCGTGGAATAATGAAATTTGCCACTCTAAGATGCTCTGATAAAAAATATAGCCTGTGAGACTTTCAGATAGATGTTCTGAAGTACAAAAAAACATTCGGTATTTTTCTATGAAAAGTTTTGAACTTACAAATCTAATTTTCCGCTTTTGAAGTCTGACTTTCATCATCAACCCAGGATACCAGAAAAAGTTCTAAATTTGTACTATGAAGTTAATGCAGCGGTCTTAGTATATCCTTGTGTACATTTACATTATTGTACTGAGAACAATGGAGGCTGCATCACGTTAGCTGAGTCTCGGTTTGCAAAGTCAACTATAGCTGAGAAAATGAGGCAACAAGATCATATCAAAATGATACGAATGGGAAATAACAGAACGAACACTAAACAAACGAAGACGTTAGAAAAAGTAGCAGATAACATTCTGCACCGGCTTTCTGTACAAGAAAGGCGAATATATAAAAACAGAAAAAAGGATGGAGAATTACATCCACAAAAGAATCGTTCAACCAACAATAGCTGAAGTGTTCCACACCAGTTCGCTGCAGGTAGCTTCGAATTTTCCGAGGAATCTAAAATTCTAATGATAAAATGACGAGGGCAGACACTTTAGCCCTTTCTGCCTGATTTTAAGAATGCCTTGTATCATACTACAGAAAGTCCCGCAACAAACATTTTACATATGTTTAGGAAATAAATATTTTTCAATTCGTTTTGTGATAAAATATATTGTAGAAAAATGAATAACGAATCAATCCATTCGTTAACTTCATTTCCAAACTAAAGCGTTCGCTACACAAAATAATTTCTCACATGGAATATAAATTTAATGAATCTGTTCCAGTCTTGGACATATAATATTGGACAAATATTTTTAACATTTTTATACAACACGATTTTAGAATAGAATAGAATTAGGCTATAGGAACGAACCTTCTGGCCCATTCTTGGGTCGGATAATTACTTCGATAATTATTCGGTTGTATACCCAAGTCCCATGCCGTATTTCAAGGCGCGTCAACCATGTCGGCAGCGGGATTCGAACCCGGGTCTTTCCGCTCGCAAGCAGATTCGCTCACCAGTCGACCAAGCTGGTGATACCAGTCGACCAAGCTGGTGATGCCAGTCGACCAAGCACGAATAAAGCATAAATTTGAAATGCTTGTAATTATGAGATGCAACACTAAAGTAAAAAACTCTTGTACATTATTTACTCTTTCATCTTCATAAGCTGCCTTCATTGCTTCTTTATTCTTCAAAACTGTAAAAACCGCTGACTTCACAGTATTGCACTGCTTCGTGGAATCGAGACTATGAAGGCCTTCGCTACATTTCAATGTCTCTTCCATTACTTCCAACCCAACACAAATTTTGTAAATAACCCTTGCTATTTTTCGTGCCATAATGTAGGCTAGGATAACAAAAGAACAAGATAGCAAGTAATTTTTGTCGAACACAGCCCTTGGACAAAAGATATTCACTGTAAAGTCATTGATGCACTTGCAGAACGGGAGACTCATGCGTAATTGAGCATGCATATGCTCGTACCGCAAAAAATAATTTGTCAACGAAGGAAAAATTATTCGCTAGCTTTTTTTGTTAACCGATCTGTTCAATATAAATGTAATTCATTGTTCAAAACTGCATAGCACGAAAAATTTAGCAAAGTTTCTTTTCAAGCTCGAAGTAGAAATTGTTTCCTGATCTACTGGAACAAGCTCTCACCTTAACTTGCAAATTTAACGTAATGGCTTTGTATATTATCATATGTACTCATTCATTTCTCATTCAATGACTAAAACAGAAAGCCACTTCAATGAATGAAAATATTACCATTTATTCACGATTATGAAGCAAAATTCGATCAAGGAATTTCACACAGAATAATGGACAAAAGGGTTTGCTATTTGGACCCGAATTAACTCCTAACAAAGTGGAGCGTAAATAATTTCACAGGAAACAACAAACGCTCGACCGAGAGTCTGGCACAATTTCTGACCCAAAATTTCATCCCAAAGCACTCCATAATCCACAGGATGAAGTCGAATTAATTGTGGCAGCCAGAAAAAATTGCGCTTTCTGCCATAAAATGCGTAGGATTGGCAGAATTCAATGAAGCGAGGGCTGCTATTTTAGGCTTAACAGATTTCCCTCGGAAGATATGGGCATGATTTTAAGTCCAAAATCAGCTAGAGAGACTTGCGAAAACATAACTGAATATCACAAATCATATTACAAACAAATGTAAGAGCCTGACGCAGTTTAAAAGACATTCATAACGGGACTAGCGACATTAATTGCGGCTCACTAGTGCATCCACGAAGGGTCAAAAATGATTCAACAATTCATAATTCGGAGGACGAAACCAAAAACAAATGTGGTAGGGAATTAGAGATAGGTGAGTAAAGAAATGACACATAAATGCAAAATGCGTGACGTAATAGAACGGCTCAATCTTATGAAATGAAACTGTGAAATATAAATTATGAAACGACTAGAACGAAGATGGAAGGTTCATCTTATTGCATTAAACCGGAATTTCTCAGTCGGCTGGTGATAGCGCGGGTTAAGAAGGCGGTAGCATAGCACAGACTGCAGGAGCAAGCAATAAAAAGCATCATAAAGAGATCAAAATACGTAGTGAGAAGTTCTGAGAAGTAAAATCAGAGTAGCGCCGCAAGAAGCTAATGAGTTTTTACGACTGCACTCCATTGCAAAAAAGAGAGAAACGATTTAACGAAACGAAGCTACAACAAAATCAATTAAAAACTATTGGGATTCTACGGAGAGTAGAGTAGAATAGAGTAGTTCTAAAAATTCCTAATTTCCATGGGTTAGTTAATGGAAACAGGCTACATCAGCCTAGCTTCTCTCCAAGGTAAAGACTCAGTAATGTTGTCGACATCTGTGTCCGTCCGGAAAAGATCTGAAAGTTCCTTCCTATAATATTTCTTTGACAGGATCAATATGGTAAATCTGAGTATAATCACCATTTCTTGAGATTTCGCATGATTCTTTCAATACGACAAGAAAATAAGTAATCCGACAGCAAGATCATCTAGAGAATTCCCAAATATCATATGGAACGCCATAAGAATGAAAAGGAGGGCACGCTTGAGCAAAAAGCCTGCTCACTAGATCCGGGCGCTCAGTTTTCTCTCGTAAAAGCGACAATAAAAGGAGCGTAAAGGCGCATAAAACATTACCCTGAGAATGCCATGCTCCTCTGCAGCCGCTATGAGACGCCAGACAGCGGTCGTCTCACCTGAACAAATTAATTAAACTCCAAAAAGAGAACACCTTCGAATTCTTCGGGGACTTATCACTGTAATGAGAGGCTGCGTACTTCACCGAGGAGGTGAACAAGGGAAAACACTGAGAGCAGATGATCTCAGATTTTGTAGTCTGTGAAGTATGCAGCACGAGGTGTGTGTGTGTGGCACGAGGTGTGTGTGTGACACGAGGTGTGTGTGTGACACGAGGTGTGTGTGGCACGAGGTGTGTGTGGTGCACTTTTTGACTGATTTCTATCTTTAGCATGGTCTATAATACGCGCGGTTAATGAACTCATTGAGCTAAATCTATACGTATAATTTTTTAAACCCAGTTACGCTCACTTTTAATGCGAGTTAACTGATGGAATTTTCAAAAATATTTTAAGACGTAGATCTAAAAGCGTTTTTCATTAGACTCTCGAAAACATTGAAACAGCAGATATTATTTCAAAATTCAATTAATTTTTCTTTAGTAAAATTACCCAAATTTAAATAATAGAGAATGGAGGAGTTAGACAAAAGTTTAGCGATGCATTTAAAATAAAGAAGAACTCGAAAGTTTAATTATAATCTACACACTATGACACGATGCACCTAAACAGACTCGTGCTCATATGAACGCACAGTACAAATCTGAAACGTGTCGTGGACGAGGGAGGCCTGTACAGTAGTAGTGAACTAAACAATTATTAAGATAATACAAGATTATCAAGATAATGTGCCTACGGACAGGGAAGAATTTGTCGTCGAATATGAATAAAAATGTGTGAAAGAGCTTCAAAGCGTAACATGGATAATTGATATGGTTTGCTTTTATTCTACACAACTGAGAAGTGAGCTAAATTTCGCAATGCATCTTTTCGATTTCTGAATCGCTTTCTTATAATTTTTTACGTTACTCAAAAGACCACTGAAAATTTTCTACAAACTACCATTATAGAAATTAATTAATACATCCTTAATATTATCAAGGCTAAATTGGCAGGAGTTCCAATGAAGTTCTACACTTGAAAAACATTAATCTAAGTTGTTAACCCCAAAATGATATTTAAAATTACTTGATCTTTTTGATGTAAAAGTTTGAATGTCTTGCATAAAATTGATTTATCAGTAGAATTTGAGAAGAAAAACCAATTTCAAAAACAAGCTCAAGCAAAGAAAACGCTTGAAGTAAGTACGCTAAGAAAGAACATTTAAAACGCTCTGCTCAAAACTGCGCATTCTGGAACTGTCGTCCAAAAATAAGTTACTCGTAAAAAAATGCTCTAGCAAAGCGGAGGAAGCTCTTTTTAAAATTCCTGGCGACACTTGAAGTTTTATATAATTTATGACGTCGGTAATTTCTCGGAGAGACAAGTCCAAAATTTGGGGTGTGGTATTTCAAGTGCAGGAGTGAGTGAACCACGACACCGGTGGCACGCTACAGCACGTCCTCGTCTTGACGGTCGTCCGGCAGCTCTGGTGCGGAATGACCTGAGGGTAAAGTTAGCGAATTTACAGAAAATGAACTTATGTTGTCTCGAGCACAATGCAACACGTCCAAATGCAGAGGATGGTGAGTGCTGGTGACACTTGAAGTGTGTTTTCAAGAAGTTCATGCGCCATGATATGAAACTTCCTCTTTTCAAGCTGACATATACACGATGCAATCAGCAAGTGTGCTGAAAAGAAACTAATGATGTTAGTACCACAATTGTGTGCTTAACAATTCTTTAAGATGCATGATAAAAGTACACAGGCAATTGAACTCATTTTTCTTGACGCCCATGAAGAAGGGGGACAAGGACGCATGTCTGTCGCTACTGCAGGCCTTGTTCAGAGTGATCACGTGGTCAACACCAGACGAAAGTTTACCACCAGTAAATTTCTTAAAAAAAATTCCAGACATTTCAAGGTCTGCTTAGTATACAATCGTACGAGATTTCAGATACCGGAAGCTGTGTGCCCGTTGGGTGCAGGCACGTTGTGCCCATCTAGACGTATCTTTCCTCATTGGTGGCTCATTTTTTGTAAAAAGATATCGAGATCTTGTGTCACGATATAAAAAATGCCTCAACCGTTTTGGCGATTATTTAGAGAAATAAGTAAGACTGTGCAGTGCTCTCGATCATAAAATTATATGTAATTTTTTATAGCCCATCGGAGGTTAAAAAAATATCCTTCGGATTTAATAGATTAATATTAATGCCCATCTGTATCTGGTTGAGGATTCAAGCCTCCTGTATTTTACAGCGACAGAACCAATGCTGAAAAATACCGAGGTTTTCATCGAATTTGAAAATAAAAAGTAAATCATTAAAATGTTGACAGTTTTTGTGTAGAAAGATCACTCAAACATGGATAAATTAACTTATTTACAAGACTATTGACAACCGTAAGGCCGTCTGAAAAGACGAAACAAAAGTTACACATATTAAACCACCGTAGCCGCATAAGGAGCGCTGAAAATGATTTAAAAAAAAGTGAAAGAAAAAAGTTGATGAATATTGTATTACGAACATCCCGCTGCCGACATGGTTGACGCGGCTAGAAATACGGCATGGGGCTTGGGTAAAACAACCGAATAATTATCGAAGTAATTATCCGACCCAAGAATGGGCCAGAAGGTTCGTTCCTATAGCCTCATTCTATTCTAGCATTAAGTCGGTGATCGCCTTTTTTTGCCGACATAGTAAGATGACGAAGAAAATAATAAGAATAAAAAAGAAAACACACAACTTCCTAGATTTTTAAAATTTTCGTTAATCAAATATTACAAATTACTCCTTCTGGTCGGAAATAGTTGGTTCATATCAGTGTTGAAGTTGGTCGGAAATATTTGCTCCAGAAACAAATGTAAACCTCTTTAGAAAGGATACTTGCAAATCTACTGGTTGTAACAAAAAGAAAAACTTTAATCTTTAATACAGCACAATAAATTGATAATGTATAAACATCAGTGAATGATATTTTTAATAAAATAACAAAAGCTAAACTCTACATTGTAATTTAATAATGTATCAAGGGAAGAAACATATTTGCCGCTATATTTAATCAATACTTGTTAATTTATTTTTTAATTTTATTTGAGATCTGAACTGAATTTGGAAGAATTCCTTTTCTTTCTAGTTGTACTTTCGACCGATGTTGAAGCCTGTAATTGTTGCCACCGTCAGCCAAAATAACCTGTTTCATTAGCTACTACAAAGTAAGGAAAATGTTGTTCAATGTTGATCTCTGTTATTCCTCAAAGCTGTCACTGCTTCAATTAATTCATCAACGTTACGTGGTACTTTTTTATGTTGAAGAGATTGGATTGAATTGAAATAGCCAATGTCAAGTACATTCAGGTCTGGACTGTTCTACGGGCTGTAAATCTTTCAAGAAGTGCCTGCAATACTGCTCTTCTCTCAGAATCTGTCAAATCTTTTGTCTTTCGGTAATATGTGCACTTTTTATCAGTATCATCTTTATTTGCCATATCCTGCGGATAATTCAAGAACTTTTAAATATTATCTGAAAAAGGAAAAGGACAATAGTATATTAACTTTTACCCTATTATTTATTAAAGTTTAAAATTTGTGTTCAACACACTGTGCACGACCGTCTACTGTACTCAAAACAGGAGTTTGTTAAAAAAACACTAAAATGCGGGGAGTTTTCCCCTGGTGTAGCAAATATTTCCGATCAGAGAGAGTATTGAATAAAAGTTTGGATTTGTGTCTCCGAGTGAGTACATATGTTCGAAATGAGACTTCGCTCTCCTGGAAGAACACATGGTTCACGCAGGTAAATAGTTTGTAAAGTTCGGAAATGCTATTTTTTGGTTTTACAAAAAGTTTCGATGAACTGCAACTAATCTTGTAGAATCACATGGAGACTAATACATTGAAAGGAATGTTCCTGGTACGAACAGAGTTCAATAAACTATAATTCAATGCTTTTGATTTAATAATTTGTTCAGCAATTAATTTGCAAACGAAAATCACTAACATCCACTACTTGTCACCGAGAAACCTTTCACAAACTGGATGCAAAACTGAGTGCAAAAGTTTCAAAGTTTTGGCCAAGAAACGCAGAAAGGCCTTCATCCTTTCACAAGTTCGGTAAAATTCAAGTTTTCCAGTTCAGGTTCGTGCTGATAAACGAGAATGCGTCAGGCCTGAAGTGAAAAGCAAAAATTTGTCCAATACTTCGGTAGCAGTAACTTAGAACAGAAGAAAAGTGAACACATTTAGGATTTTTTTTTTCGATTTCAAACACGATTTCGCTCCCTGCTTTTCAGAGCAGCAACACCTACTGAAAAGCTTCTGATATTTTCTAATTTTGTACAAGTGAATAAAACGTACAGGAATCAGAGATAAAATCCTGCTGAATTTTGCTACAAAAATACAACACATAGAATGAGAATGACGTAAGTAGGAAACTGATTCCCTCTAATTTTTCCGATACATTATTCAGAATTTTTTTCCAATAAAACAAAAACACACAAAATCACCAATCAAATCATACAATAACGACTTCAATCGACGGTGAACCGAAAATATTTTCTGAGGAATATCAGAGTGCAATGCATTATGCAGAGTGGCCAATAATGCCATTCACCTTCTGCCTTTGGATTTAAGGCAGTTAATGGAAGTACTATAAGATTTGAATAATTAACACAGATTTAGACGCCTAGGGAACTTCGATTCTTACAGGGAAGTGTCCACATTCTTTACCTCTTATAAAATGACAGATATCGTTTAATTTAGGAAATAATTAAAAAGATGCCTGAAATACGGAAATCGTTTCTTTCTCAAGAAAATATGACTGTTGAAGCAGTGTTCCAAAAGAAATAAATTTATTGTAAAGAATAAGAATGAGTTCGATTAAATTTATTTTTTTTACAAAATTTTCATTTATGCATGACAGCAAAGTTAATATAAATACTCCCACTGAAAACTAACACGTTTAAGCTAAAGATTTTAAGCATTTGGAAAAATTTGCTCTACTAATCTACTCCGCCTTCCCCAACACGGGCTTGAAACAGAAACGTGGGAAAAAACTGTAAAAATATCATTAACATGAACAGTTCCAAGGCAAAAGATTCTATTACGTCCTGAAATAAACTTATGAACGCAAGAAAAGTTCTTCATTAGTTTATATTCATAAGAAACAAAACTTCTACTGCACAAAACCAGCATAAAAAGTAAGAAAAGATTAAAACTGACCATGATGCGAAATGCTATCGCACAGCAGCAAAAAGAGAATACATTCAGAAGGAAAAAGAAAGACACTCGATGCAGGAGCGAGCTTGGCAGCAGCAAAGCTCATTGAAATCCGGGAGTTTCGTTTGCTCAAAACACCCTCGTCATTTTATGGAAGTTTGGCCCAAATAACAGAGAGTGCTTCAGGGCGAATTTCTCCCTAAGTCGCAAGTCTTGATAATACGGAAAGAGACTTAAGAAGTAAGCGGAGTTGATATTGAATAGACGAAAACAAAGGATCTCAGCTGGTGTAAAAAGCAATGCAAGAAGAAACTGAAGAATCTCAGAAACTTTTCCGCGAACAAGGACTGCGGGGCCTTTGAAGTCAGTTTGATTTTGGGAATTCTGTCTGAAAAGAAGGGAAAAAAGAACTTCGCCCCATTTTGGCGGCGTATTTGAGTTGATGGGAACAGAGAGGAAGTTAGGTCAGTTACCATTTTACGCGTCATGATGAAGTTGATGCGAATTCATATCGTGTGTTTCACTTCAATTCAGATCACAAATGAGAAAATAACTAGGCAATTTCAAAATGTCAAAATCGCTATGAAAATCTACGGAATTCAGTACTAACATTTAAGTAAGTAGGGACTTTTACATCAACGTTAATGAAAGATGTTAAATTGAAAGAAGCAATTATCATTGCTGCTTTCAATTCCCAATTAGTTACTTTCATTTTATTGCAAAAATACAAACACAATGTTGCTTTTTTCGCCCCTATGATGGCGTGATGGAGTAAAACCACTACACAGTTTTATCTATTGGCAGAGCGTAAACTATTTATGAGTGTTAAATTCTACAAGTCTACAAATCTTGCTCGTTTATCACAGTGCAACGAGATTTCAAAGAACTTATGAACTTCATATGCCAAAGGGCATATTTTCTACAATCATGGACAATACACTCTTTTGGACATTTTCAAGAACTACGAAGCAAAAAGTACTGAAATGTTTCCTAGGTAAATTAAATACAATGAAATAAAATTAGAGTATGAAATACAATTCCCGAGGTCAACACGTGTTCTTTGATGCACTTGTCAGGCCCTTGTCACGCTTCCTTCAAAAAAGGAGACAATGCCTAAAAAAGGGGTTCAGAAGGATGCTTTTTTACTTCACCAGTCAAAACTCCTTCAGAGATACATGGATAAAGTTTACAGAAGCAAACATGCAATTAGATCAAAGGAGATCATTCAGCATAAACCGAAGCTTATTATAAAAATATCAAACAACCATAAAATTTAATAAGCGTACAAGAAATAATTAATATAACACAATTTAAGATTAAGTAACTGTGGTTTTTGTTTACAACTAAAATATCTATAAACCAATGAAAAAATACTTCGAAGTCTGAATACTTTCATTAACGAGGATTTCAAACGTCAACATGACGAATATAATAATTGGATTTGTTACTTTGGTGACGAGATAAATACAGAAGCAGAAATGCCACAGAACGTTCAGGCATTCGTAAATTTGTGACAATGTTATAAGAGCAATTATATTAACATAATATTAAAAATATGAGTAGAAGCAATGATATTATAAATGATTTAGAGCGACATGCAGATGCAGGGTAGATGACGACTGAAAGGTTCATTTGATTAACGAACGGAGTTAATAATCAATGGGCTCTTCATGGAGCAGGATGAAACAAGTCAATGGTCGATGCAAAACAACTGGTTAACAAAGGAACCACGCGAGGGGATTTCATTTAAAAAACAAGGATAAGGAATCCTTCATAAACTAACTGATCGTACTTTGATAGGAAGTTCCTCATACCTTGTTGTATTTGCAGACATGTTTTGTACTACAGTAATTGGAAATATCATCATTTGAAAGAACCTTAATCAAAGGAGCGGTCTCAGCTAGCATATGGTACAATAATAATTGCAGTCAAATAACAGCAATGAACAAATGTAGGTGCTTGGATAATGAACACGTCATGGTTCTCATTTTCAATAACACGGTTTACTGAAATGTTAAACGGCAATTGCAATTACAAAGCGAATGAATCACGTAAAAATAAGGGAAAGGACGAAGACTGCATCTACAACTGATTGAATTAAACACGGAGTCCACGGAAACGATGATTTAAAGAACTATGATATGTGGAAAAAATGCTCCCAGATGAAGCAATTCTCGTGAGCAATTCTATGAGCACTTCAATGCCGATCAGAGAGTCAGTTCAATCATATGCGAAGGAATAGAATATAATACCATACATATGACTGTCAAGAATATTATAAATATGATTCTATTATTATAAGTTAGCATTTAGTAATCTTGATTATTTCTGATACAATTAGGTTTATTAGTTTCATTACCATAGTGATATCAATGAAAGACCAGGATGAACTTGGGCGACATTAATTAAGAAATAAAATACTAATGAAGAAAATAGGATGTTTAGCAGATAATAAAAAGGAAGATATGAATAGAAGCCTCTGTATCGCACAAAAGCTTAGACGGTCATGAAAAGGGCGCAGCACGAAAGATATTAGGTTGTTACAAAAATAATGGCCGATTTTGAAAGCATGCGTTGGTCTTCGAGCGGTCATTATTTTTGTAACGACCTAATATCTAGTATAGAAAATTTAAAGGATATCAAACAAATCTGCGACAGGTAACAGAATATTTTTCGACATCAAAATGTTAATAGAGTTCAAAATCTCACGTAATGGAAACAAAAAAGAAAAAAATGAAACTTCATTCCAATTTAGTTCACATTAAATTTATAGTCAATCTTTAATTTTTAATTCTAGCATCTCAAGATTAGTGATGATGCTCTCAGCTATTGTTCCCATCCTGTACTGCAAAGCTGGAAGTGGAGGCTCGTCGAGGCACGAAGCTAAAGTCTCGAATGAATGACAACTATCAGGTATGTTCCAATCAATTGAAATTGAATCTCAGGTTCAAACTACCGAAACTCGGCGTCTGTCCTCACTCGATCAAAAACAGGCTCGCCAGGTTACCAAAAACAAGAGAAAGAGCACTCGATACAAGGTAAATTGTTTCATTTAAACTCAAAAAATTTTTCATGACAGAAATTTAAGCCAAACTGATGTGGGTTTGAACACGAAGTACATCCCAATGAAAAAAAATATGTAATATTAGTTGAATGATGGTTCAGTTAATTTAAAATACATTATAAAAAATACGAACTAAATTTAGGTCAAGCCGACAAATTTAAATGATAATCAAGGCTGGAAGAAGACGAGAAGATCAAAGACCTGTTATTGTCAGAGTGTGAATATGAGTATTCATGTCAATGAGCTTGGACCAGATTAAATATTTCACAAACTGTTGTGTCTGAAAGAAAATCAGTTGTACAAGTATAACTACTACGAAAACTTTTACTGTAAGATTACCATTACCATCGCTGCACGCGTACATCTTTCACATGTAACGTAAACAAATCGAAACAAAAAGAGTAAACTATTATCAAACGACTCAAGTAAATATTGTACAATCCTTTGCGGCTACGAGTAAAAATATTATTGCCATGGTATGCACACTATGTATATCCATTAGTTGCCCAGTTTACACCAATACGTAGTCGCGATCATTTATTATTCTAGTTGTATTCGTTGTCAAAAGCACGAACACGTGATGGAATGAGCCTTTTGTTTCTTTTTGCTGTAACAGAAAGTCTTAGACTAGCGGATGCCTCCCGACCACAGAAGTCTTTACTGGGAAAAATGGCAGTACATTGGAACTCGAGTACATCGAAACTTTCGATGAAGTAAATCATTGAAGTTTGACGCTCAACTGAAGTTTTAGATTGCAGGTATAGATTTCTCATTTTTGGTGACTCAAAAAAGAAACTTATAAATAGAATACATGCTATTTGATTCTACTGAAACGCCTCAGCTGAATGCATTTTGATCTTTTACTTTAGCTCTGTTACGACTTGCAAGAAACGTCCAGAAATAGAGTTGGTGCTTGTTTCTTTCACTTTATACTGAAAAAGATGTTAGACTTTTCATTCACTTACACGAAGCGTGACTTTGGCAATTATAAAAGAAGGCTAGAAAAAACAGGCTCTACCAGATGGAGTCTTTATTATTGCGTTCATTGAAGAAGGAGACTCAAGCGGAAGCAAAACATCATTAAGGCTCAAGCCTCGTTCACGCTTGTTTTGAAGACGCAATTCTGCCACCAATCAAAGAAACTTCGCAGGCTGCCATCAGTAATTGAAGTCCTTCAACATGCACACTACCTATAAAAACTTAACCCAAACTTTATTACTCTCGGAGACGGATTCAGTAGCCGGTGCATCAGAACAGGCGTAGGTGTCTAACAAAGCGTTGGAAATGTACAACCCTTAGGCACGCGCACCATACGAATTCGTTATCGTCAAACCGAGTGGTGTACAAAGTTAAGTAGTAAAATAAAAAGGAATTTAAGATAAAAGACCAAACAATGCGAGAAATAAGGAAAAATGATCAATACAACCGATAGTGTAAAAAACAGAAGTCCATTTTGAATATAAATATTTTTAATGCTACATGATGTTTTTCGGATTAGAAACTGACATCAGGCGAGTGAAGTCCCCAAAATGATCTTAATTAATAAACTAATCAACTTAGGGCAACCTCCATAATAATGCTGTATCGGTTCATATACTAAATAAACTCTCGTTGTAAGTCATTGTGTGGAATTGCAGTCCAGTGTCTGATTCGTAATGAATCGATGAATGAGGCTTCAAAAATTTTGTTGTTTTTCATAATTTTCTGAAATCTGTGTCGAACAACGCTTTTACAAAAAACGGATGAAAAATATTGAAGCTTTTTCATAAGATTCACACTGATCTCTCAAATTACTACAACGTATAACAAATTGAATGAATTTCATCAATCAAAATACGGTCTACAGAAATGCAAACAAAATGAATACTGCAGTATGCAACACAAAAAACATGAGAATATTTTGCACGTATTTCATCGAACGTGAATTCAAAATTGTTTCTTCTACTTCTCTGGGACTGAAAAAAAAAAGAAAATATATTTTTAAACCAACGTTGGCACGGCAAGACAAAACAGAACGCAACGAAATTCCTGCTATCTTTCGGGGAGAAGAATTCGATTCTCGATCGCAGACATTCTTGAAGTTAGGGAAGAATGAAAACAGGTTCCTGGCTGGATTTGCCAGGCCAGCAACGTGGCCTAAGAATGCGAAACTCGTGGCTGAGGCAGCGAACTCGGCCGGAGGATGAAGGAAGCGATTCAAGTCTAGTGATTTCTACGGACTTTTTTAATATTTAACCCTTATGTATGAATATTGCTGCCCGGGCACCTATATCGTCCAAACAGTTTAATGATGTGTGAGGGGTGACGTCAAAAATTAAACGCAAAACGCAAATTTTCTGCTTTCAAATTTTCAATTTTATGGTCCATGAAAACTTAAAAAAAAAGATCCTTGCCGGCTTTCATTTATTCGCGTAGTGATTCTATTGACCCCTTGCTCGAATACCGCGTGACAGTTTATGATCGTAATGGATTTGATCAAACTAAACTGAAAAAATTGAGTTTGCATTGTTAGGCTCGGTTGAGAAGGAAATTCATTTGTACGGCTTACCTTCTCAGCTATTAAAAAAATATATGAACAGCGATTGTGTACATAGTGTACAGATAAAAGAATTAGGAATAAAGTGAATGACATGCAATAACATGTCCCAAAAAAAAGTACTCACTCCTCGACTGCCCATTACTCGTTTCCTTTGGTTTGATTTAGGTGTGTATTGACATGGATAAAAGTCCACTGACTGAAATTAAAGAAGATAAGATTAAATTAACAAAAATGAAATTTCATAAAATAAAATATTGATATTTTCTCCTAAGTCTAGTCCATCCCAAGTAATGGCAGCAACAGAATAAGTGCAAACCTTTGGCAAACCCTTTCATCATAAATGCACACGTTTGTAGTTACAGTGATAAGGAGGCTACGGGAACGAGAATGAAAATGAAGAGAAACAAAAATACGAGCACAAAGCTCAGGAAGAAAGCCCAACTAGACAGAACCAGACACCGCAATGCTCCTAAAACAAACGGTACCAATGCAAGTAGATAGCATCTCCCGAAGGAGAGCGAAGTCCCCATGGTCGAAGAGGATAAATTCTGTCACTTGACTCCTGGAGAAACAGCATCTCCAGAGGAGCGGCACGACCTCCAAGTACGCAGGAAAAACAATCTTTTTCAGTACCCCACCGTAGAGGAACTTATAAAAGCAGGTTCACTGCATCGAAACCTCAGGAAGTGCATTTATGGGATTACATTTTTTAAATAAATCTTTTGCATTAGTTGAACGAAGCTTTTTCTTTAACGTGTTATGGAAAAATGCTGAGGTTAAAAGGCCGCAAATTCGATACTGCTACTAAAAATCGTTTCACGATTGATGCATGAAAAGGGAATTATTATGAGATGTAAATGTAGTATAAATGTGAAAATAATCTCTACTAAAGGGTAGGAAATAATTGAACAAAGTTGGCCCGTGAGGTGTTCAAGGTGTGGTGAAGGAAGGAATGAAGTGGTCTACATGCGACTGCATGGATCTTTATGTAAAGATATGTAAAACGCATTTGTAAACAAGTGATACGTCATATACAGGATGCATCGACATAACTTGCTTCTTTTAAATACATTTTGCTTTAAAAAAGGACGTTATATTGCCGCACCCTATACTAGATGTCGTAAATTCAAACGAATTCTATCGGGAGAAATTGCAACACTCAGAGTAGCATATGCAAAAATTGACGCCGAGAAAATCAGGCCAATTCAGAAGCAACTATGCGGGACATGTACGAACAAAATGCCATTACAGTTATTCCTCCCGTAGTGCAATGCGCTGTACTGTTCTGTGATCTGTTTTTGGCTTGTTGTTGTAAGACCGTCTGAAAAGACAAGAAACTGCTACAGAGAATGCTACGTATATTGCATGTATGCGTATCTCACACACGGACACTAAACATTGCGTAAGCTTTCTGTTTCTTATGCTGAATATTCATGAATCATACAAAACAACATAAAGTAGATTTTAAATCGTATGAATTATCGTACGGATTGCAAACAGCTGTTAAGAAGCAGCTGGATTCTTCTTTGTTGCAAATACATAATGTATTTTGTTAATAAAACTCGAGAACACACAAGGAAACGAATTTATCGCAGCACTTTGTTGAGGTTTGTATTATTGCACAGGCGACTTGATTGACATCAAGTTCCTCACGAGGTGAAGCAGAGATAAAAGCTTCGTGTCCGGGAGTGCAACTGAAGGAAGCGTAAGAACAGACTACGTGATGGCAAATTTATTTACACGACTTGTTTACGAGGATTAAAATGCAGCTTGAAATATCCATGACAAAAACTAACTTAGCAGCGCCAATTAATTAAAATTATGCATCTGAATGTCTATTTTGAAGGAAAGTTGTGGACGAAGGGATTTCAAATAAATCAATGGGAACTTTTTTCTCAAAACATGTTTGAGTCATCAATAGTATTAAGCAAGCCTGTTTGTAGAAACAAACAAAAAAATCATTGCAAAGAATTAACAAACAAACCTAATTTAAGCGTTAACATACTGTACAAGCCTACTACCACTGTTTCAAATAAAAAAATCAACCCTACTTCTATGAGCAAACAAAGAAGCTTATTTATAAGAAAACACGAATAATCTTATTTTCAGCATTAAACGAATACACCTATTCACAGAGTAAGCGAATAAGTCTATTTCTATGAGAAAATGAACAAGCCTGTTTTGAGGAACAAACAGACAGATTTGCTTCCAGGAACAAAGAAACAGACCTGCTTCCAGGAACAAGCAAACAGACCTGCTTCCAGGAACAAACAAACAAACCTGCTTCCAGGAACAAATAAATCATTTGATTTCTACGAACAAACATTACTTTCACTGCAACGGCCTGTGAATTTGACCAGTTCTGCACGAGTGAGAACATCCAAAAAACAATTACTTTCCTAATAACTCTCGAGTTTTGAGTGGGCGTAAAATTCAGATTTGTGTAAACCGTCACATCGAATTGAGATTCGACAAGTTATGACTTGAGAGCTTCGTGAGCCCAAAAGTGGATATTGAAATGCCATATTGATGGCATTGTGTCGGTCCTTTTGATCGTCCTGAGAGCATTTGAAGGCTGGACGAAAGGAGCATGCCAATGAAGGCGGAGTGGGGCTTGTGCAGCCGCGCCGCACGTTCTGCTGCAACAAAGGCGGGGTTCCTCTTACAACGATTCAGGCGGCAAGCGCAACTTTAGCCCGGAGTTTAAGGCACCAATTCTACAGCACAGCCCAACACGATGATAAATACTGACGTATTTTTCATTCCCTCGATGATAACGCAATATATCTGGGGTTTTATCCAAAATGAGCGTTTATTAAGGGGGTTTACGCGTTAACTACACATGGTGCAGTTGAACTTCTGGTATTTCAAGTTACGTAATTATGAACTTAAGGGATTGTGCCCGAGTTGTATTTAAGGTTAGCTTGAGGATACGAGTTACTTGAAATCAAGAAAAAAATCTCCAAGTAATCAGTTGTTTCATCAATTTTTGAAAATTAAGAGATTTCTAGTTTTGATGACTATCTTCATGCCTTCACAAAAGACGATAACGACAATTTACGTTACTTATTTTCCATGTTTTTGCATATCATCCTACAACTCAAGCATTTCAAGACTCTGGAATCCAATACCTTAGCAATCCATGAACTTTGACATCCCACGGCTTAGCCAATTTCAATCCGGACAATGCCATAGCCTGGCCATGCCATCACCTGACACTGCCACAACCTCGTTATCTTACAACCCAAATGTCTTTCAATTTATTAATTTTACAATTTCCTAACGTAGCAATACAATAATTTAAGAATAAAACACTGTTTATTCCACATCTGAGCAGGTGTGTGTATATCTGACCCAATGAGTATCACTTAAGAGATATGTAACATTTAAGAGTTCTGAAATCTTTGCGACGTCTAATCAAACCAGTTGAAGTTTTAGCACAAAAGTTCATTTCCATACAATAAGACACTGAATTGGGACCTAAGCCTCTTGGTTCACCGACAGCTTCATGTCTACACACAGATTTTCATCATTGATCGCAAGAACATTGTGAATTGAGATCAACACTAATGTTAGTCGTCGTACATCACGAACGACAAACCATGAACACAACTTGACTGTGTTTACTAGAAATATTGATAACACAATCACAGGAAAAATTAGACATGGAGAGAATGAATGATGAAATGAGGGTGAATTAATACGTGTAGTACAGAAAACGGTAGTTAGTGGTCTGTGAGATTAGTACTTTGTTGGTAAAGGAAACACGAAACATCAGGGTTGATCTTGAACTTCAGGTAAACCACAGATAAACATCAGTAAAATTTCTCGTAACGCCTTCAGAAACTTTTCAAAACCTAGAATTTATTCCTTCAATTATTCATAATTAAGTATCACAAAATTATATCACGGGAGATACAATATTCTCAATTTCTTAGTTTCAAAAGCAAAACTTTCTTTACAAAACGACCATTTCACTTCCATCGCTAATGACAGCCGGCAGGCCGGCGACGTCCAGGGCGACAGATGCAAGTAATCTGAGTAAGAGCGTCGCCGGCTTCACACGTACCAATATTTTCAGCGACTGCCAAGAGAGTTCTTTGCGACAGTCACAAGCGTAGGAAGAATTTGTAGACTTCGAGTTAATGGAAATACTAGATAAATTAAATGAAAATTTACGGAGGTGCGTATACAAGAGATTTTTGAGACTAAAAAGGTAGATGAAGAGGAGTAGCAAGCGTTCTGCAAGAGACATTCCTGCTTAATATTAACACATTTGCCGTTTTATAGCTCCCAAAACGTGTAAATTTTCTTTAAAAGCTCGCAGAGATGAAGAAAAAATGCATAGTTGCCTTGCATCACGGGGCGTTCTTGAAACCAGTAGAGTGCGTCGTAAACAACAAGATCCGAACACTTTCTTGCCGCTGCACATTTATTAGTTTTCAAGCCGCACAAAAAACAGTTGAGACGTGAAGGAAAAAAGCAGAGTCACCAGTAAACAAAACACAAAAAGTTAGCATGTTTTTTGGGAGGACACACGAGTTAATTGGTCTGGGACTTGCGTGGAGCAGGACGCCGCCGACAGAGACGCATGATATTTCAAACTGGGCGACATTTAACAGCTGAGCGGCATACAGCTCAAGTTAACCCCAATATTGCGTCAGCCCCAATTTACCAGGTGAACTGGGCAAAATCAAATTGAACCGTCGCTACTCGTACAACAAAATTCGACCGCTACATTTCGTACAACAGAATTCAACCGTTGAACTTAGCACAGAAAAGTTCAATCGTCACACTTCATAAATCAAAATTCAACTGTTGTACCTTGTACAACAGAATTTAATTGTTGCACTTCGTACAGCAGTAATTCAACCGTTCTACTTCGTACAGCACAAGAAAATTAAACGTTGTCCTTCGTATAACAAAATTCAACGTTGCCCTTTGCACAGCAAAATTACACGGCTGTGTTGCGTACAGCCCAATTACACTATTATAGTGCACAGTACAATCTAACGTAACTTTGTCATTGTGTACAGCTCATTGTCGCTGCAGCGCGTACAGCAAGATTTTAGCAATACCCTTAGGGCAATACTAAATCGTATCACGTAAGCAATCACTCAAACGTATGAGAGTGTTTTCCAAATTAAAAATCCTAACTAACAGTCAGGTTAGTATTATTGAATGACAAAATGAATTTAAAATAGTCTGTCTGTTGAGTTATTTCTCATTCCTTAAACTTAAAAAAAAGAAACACAAAAAAAGGGAAAGTTAATTCTGAAATTGAACTTAGAACGGATTTTTCACTACCAACCAAAGCTGCTGAACTTGAAGTAGCAGCCGGGAACATTTGAAGACAACCGCACCACCTCATTACGCTGTGACAGACACCATGAAAGAGGACTCCTCCAGAGGCGCTCGAAATCTTGCCTAAATTCAAGCAGTACTGAGTACCTAAGGTACACACAGCTCCAATACAAGTACAGTTTTTAAGGGTAAAATGTTTTTAGATTTGAAGCTGGGTCTGATTTATTAAAGGCAGTTTATAACGGGAAACAGTATGAATATTTGATTTCAAAAACATGAATGTGATACCCAAGGAAGAGCCACAAAATATGCATGCATTGCAGTACCCCAGCACAGATCACACACACTAATTAGTCAGGAATTTGGAAGTTAAAATAATCACCATCCACTCTCTTGTCTTGGATAAAGAACAAGTGACCAAATGATCTTTCAGTAAAACTACAACTTACACTCGCGCTTGTGGAGCTGTATCAGTAGAGCAGGTACCTAATATTTGTAAATGAAAATGTAAGGTCATACCTTCTCTTTTTAAAACTGAATGTAAGACTCACCAGAAAACACTGCTGAGTGGTTGCGCTGATCGAGAAAATCTGGCGTGAAATAGATGCGTTTGCCAGGAGCCTTACAACCGCCAACTTGTAGAGTCCAGGGAGCGTGGCCGTACACTGGATGTGGGGTCCCCACACTGATGGCTGCCTCCTGAGGAGGATGGGGTGCTGTCATCACAGGTCGGGGGCACGGACCCCCAGACCAGCTCTTCGGCACGACTACGGTCACTTGGCGGATGAAAACCCGGTGCTGTGTTGCCGCATACAACACGGACGAGCCGTGGCTGATTACGTCCTGAAACAAACAACATATTGCATCAATAACTCTCTATTGTAGGATCCACGAGGGTTTTAAATTTTCATGAAATACAATTTAGCACCACGACTGCAATTCTAGTTTAATTAATGATGAGGACAATAATTTTTATAGGAGAACCGTGGCTGATCACGTTAAGGAACAAACAAAATATTACAAAATTAGTTCCAGGGATACTCTAAGTTTTGAATTCTCACAGAATACATTTTAGCAATACGAAAGGAGCTACTGTTTAATCAGCCATAAATAAGTAACTTGCAATGCAATCGAGCATACAGTCATTAAATTTTGAAACTAGTTCAGAAACAATAATTTTCAAAAATATGTAGAGAAAATGAAAGTTGAATTCGACGTCTACTAAAATCTTCATTGCTGTCGTTGCGGTTATCAAAACCAGTGCGGTTATGATTATACTTTTAATTTCTAGCCTACAAGGCTACCCCAATTGACAGAGCAGTGGCGTCGAAACGTTACGACTAGATTTAATGGTACAAACATTCATGAATGATGTAACATTGTTTATTTTCTTGATGAAAAAATAATTTCATCAGAGCAACAGCACAGTAATGTCGACTGTAAGCAGGAAGTCGCTGTAAACTCAATAGCGGGACAGGCAAAACCAATTAAATTCGTATTAAAATGGGTAGTTTGTTATGACTGGCATGAATAATATATTTGTAGTCATATGGACAAGGTAGTAGAACTGAAACGGGCCAAAAACAAGTACATACAGTTACTAGTCACATATCAGAGGTAGTGAGGTTGATGTAACTATATTAAAGTGGGTCATATATTCGAGTTAGTCAGGGTATTGTAATAGTGTTAATGTAGGTCATATATTAGAGTTAATCTGGGTCTTATAATAGTATTAATGCCGGTCATAGATTAGAGTTAGAATTGTTTGACAGTATTAATGTAGGTCATATGTTAGTGAGAGTTGTGTAAGAGTATTAATGTAGGTCATATATTAAAGTTAGTGAGGGCTGTGTAATAGTATCGGAAGGAGAGGGGATGGAAGATAGGGAAGGGAAGTAGGTGGAGGAAAGAGGTAAGGAAAAAATAGTAGATAAAAAAGAGGAGGGAAGAAGGGAAAATGAAAGAAGAAAGAGGAAAGAATGAAGAATGGAGGAGGAAAAGGGGAGAGGGAAAGAATGGAGCAGAAAAGAACGGCGGAGAGATGAAGGGGAAAAGGGAAGAGGGGAGCAAGGCAGGAAGGGAAGAAGAGGGGGAGGGAAGATAGAAAGCTACTCAAACTACGCGTTGACGATCACCAACAACAATAAACCATCAAAGCTCTGGGATGGCTAAACTAAATAAACTTTGACTCTAGGACAAATTGAACCTAAAAAGTTCTCCAGCTCTCACTGCAGAACCAAGATAAAGTTATTGTCGATCATCGTTTAGTCAGCATGCGCATTACTTAGTCAATACAAGAACAGGAGCACTCGGCCAGAATATATCAGTGAATTGAGCTCCCGACCGTTAAGCGTCATAATAAATACGTAAATATCTGGCATGACCTTTGATGAACTCGAATATTGATATCGCAGCATCGAAATATGAGTGAGTGACCTTTCTGATATCTTACCTTATATGAGTCCGTAAATAAAAAACTTTTGAAGTGCAATGCTGACACTTGGTTAACGTACTCGGTTTTTAGGTATCATTAATGTATTTAGTATCATTTTCTTGGACCTACACAGAACACAACATTACTGAACGATTTACTGATTCTAAACTTTTGAGTCCGCCTATCGTATCGGGCTGGAAAGAAAACCATCAATGTGCTGTGTAATGTAACTAAGTTTTGTCGGTTCTGGTGCAATTCAGCATGATCTAAAGTGACGCACCATCAATAAATTAACATAGCTTTGAAATCCTGTTAAATGAGCCGATTTTAGGATAATTAAAAGTCCATGAGATTTTCAAAGAAAATCCCATGGAATTTTTTTCTTAACAGTAAGAAAATTTAGAAGAGTTCGGTCAATTAGGAAGAGTATCTTTTTGAATGCGTCAGTAAAATATAATTTAGCTGAAGTATGCTTACAGAGGGAAGTAGCTCTGAATAATAACCTAAGATCCATACAACTGATATTTAACACATTTCCTACGATGTGGCCCATCGGTGGGTGGGTCACTCAGGTTAGGTTCTGTAATTTTTTCAAAGCTTTCTAGGGACTATGCGTACAAGGTAAAAAATTTGCACCGGCTAGGCAATCGCAAGAAACGTGTTAAGTAGTAGTCTGATAGGTAGTAATAATAGATAGTTTAATTATGTAATTTACAGATAGTTAATAGTAATACTGGCTCACAAAACACGCTTCAACAGCTGCTCAAGCATATAATGAAAATAGAATTTTTTACACACGAAATCAATAAAAGAAGAAGACGAAATGCACTTTTCCTGATTCCTTAACCACTAAAACGTGCGAAAATAAGAAAAATATTAATTAAACTACATATTTTTTTCTAGAAGCTACACTCATAACTTCCATAGGTCGTCACTGACTCTACCTCCGACCTCTACGAATAAAAAGCAAAATTCATAATTCAGGTAAGCTATTCAATACAGATATTTAGATTATACCTCACACAACTTGGAATGCAGAAAATTGCTGAGTTTTGAAGCACTGATTGTGAAAAGCAAAAATAAAATTTGAATTCTGATCAACTGTTAAAGTACCGCCGGAGTTAGACCAGACTCGCTACACTGTATTCAAGTTTTATAGTACTTTCGATTAACATGTTGACTCCGATTGCCTGATTGGTGTAAAACTTCACTTTGTACGCATAGTCACTAGAAGGATCTGAAAAAATTACAGAACTTAACCTCAGTGGTACACATACGTACCACTTCGGAGTCAACGTGTTAATATTACTTTTCCAACGAAACACCTTCTTTATTTCTAAATTTGATTCATTAATTTCATAACAGATGATGTTACGACGTACGATGCAATTCTTAAACTTTCTTCCAATGAGACATGATTTTTTACAAGTGTAAGTAAATAATATACTCCTACATCACTGGTGTAGAAGAACGAAAAGGCTTGCATTCCATCAGTTGAAAAAAAATACAAGGAATAAGTCGATCAGCCTTAACGTTTTTTTGAAAACAAGTGAACTATAAAATCCAATTTCTCGACCATCTTTTCAAGAAAATTTCCTAGTCACAACGGCAGGGCTTTTCCTCGGCGGACGACACATAAAAGGAGTCGTAAATAATATAAAATATGGAAACTTTTGAAGGACTTCGAATTGCTATCTACTACTGAAACCATAAATCTACACTCGTGTCTCTAGACTCAAAAGAGATACTATAGGACCATTGATGGACCCTGATTGCTCAACTCAAACGGACAACAAAAGCTATGCCAGAATTCTAAATCCATACTTTATTTCAATGTTCGCTGGTGAAAATTTGACGGAAATACCGTGACTTCATTCATTAAGCCCCCAGAAAATCTTAACAAACGGCATATTTGCAGTGAAACAGACAGAAAAACAATTCAGCCACCAGACGCATATAAAACAACGGGACCTAACGGCCTTGCTCCCCAAATACTTAATGAAACAGCCGAAGTAATTAGCGAACTCTTAGCAAACCTCATCTATCGATCGTTCGAAACTGGGATTGTTCCTCAGATTGGACTAACAATCTACATAAAAAACTATTTCAAACCCAAAATTTGATCACTAACATCCAGCACAAATCCAGGGAAAAAAGTAGCTGTCCCACAGACCTCCTCGATATCTTTGGAGAAGTCCACCGCACATACTACTGTATATACTACGAGTATATACGACAAAAGCTGTAGATATTCAAAAACCTTTTGAGGAAGTTCCTCACGAAAGGCTAATGGTTAAATTGGAAACACATAGTATAAAAGGCAACTACTCCCGATGAATACGAAACTGGCTCACTGGTTGCACTAAACGAGTAATGACATTATTAAGCCAGTCATTTGATGCATGTAACATTAGGAGTCCAAAAAGGGAGCGTTTTCGGCCTGTTCCTCTTCATCATCTACATGAACGACTTTGACGTCAGAATCATCAGCAAAATAAACATATTCACCGAGGACACAAAACACTGCGACGAAGCGTTCACCAAAAGAGACAAAGTAACTATTCAATCGGGTCTCAATCGTCTACTACAATGGACTGTAACCAGGCAAATGAGCTTCAACATTGATAAATGTTCAGTAATGGACGTTGGAACTAATAACCGGCATTTCCAACATACGATGAATGACACACCTACTGAAGCAGTTCAGCAACAAATCATCATTACCACTGAAAATTTCAAGCATGACGAAAAAGCGGAAGAAAGCATCAGAAATGTGAGTACGATTCTTGGTTTAATTGTAAGAAACTTTGCACTAAAGCACTAGTCCGGCCACATACAGTACATATGTATATGCAGTGCACCTGGGGTTGTCCGGATATATCTAGGATATACAGTGCAACTTTGTTCTCCTACTGTACGACGCTACGTTAACAAAAGGGTGAGAATTTAGTGTAAAGCAACAAAAATTATTCCTGAACTCCTGAATCTCAACTACGAAAGGAGTCCTTAGCTGCTTGAACTCATTTCCCTGCAAACACCTTATCGAGACCAATAAATATTCTAACAGTTTTATCGAAGCTATCCTGGAAGGGCTTTCCCACAGAGATGATAACGTGCGAACCAGAAATAACAGCCCTAGACTAATAATAACAGACGTCTAAACAAAAATTTGTTAAGAAACCACCCAATATTATATAGTACTTATACTGTCTCCTCCTTAACATCTAGGGCCTGAGTATGATTGCAGTGTGGGCAGTGTGACTGAACTGTGTACGCGTGATTAAGGTGTATGTGCGTGATTGATGTCTCAATTTGAGTCGGAATGGAACTTTGGTAGCAACCAAAATATGAACTAAAATGCTCATTCAAGTTGCCATATTCTATTCTAAGCTCCTCAGCCCAAACAAACATACGAACCAAAGTTGAAGAAAAATATAACTAAGAGCGGAATAACTATTACTTTTTTGACGGACTCGTCTGTTGTACAATAGTCATGTTGTTAAAATAATGAAGACAACGGAGTTTTTGAGCTTGGTTGTGAGAAAAAAATAGGGAAACAATCCTATACTCCTAGAATTAGTAAAAGTTCTTAAAAAAACACGAAAATTCAATGTTTATTTAATACATCATAACAATTGTTACTCATAGGATTTCATGAAAATCAATCCTCGGGTTGCACAAGACCAGGTAGAACTGACGTGACGTGCGTGATGCAACAATGGTAACCAAGGGGCTGTAATTCAGCGGCGTCACCTAGCGAAAGAAGCGAGCTAATCACATTAAGGCGGAATTAGGCAAGTTACACGGCGTGGATACCGTCAAACTTGCAGCACCACAAAGTTAGGGCGTCACGCGTACGATGCATGCAACGCGTCAGCAAGACGCATACAGAGTCTCGATGAAGCTACGCATACAGACCACTAGCAAGCTCCAAACTCGAGTGAAGGGCAACTCCAGTTTCCTGCTTCAGCTCAAGTGCAATGAACTATCGTGGCAAATATTCAGTAATGACTGTGAAATTATCGTTCATTTTTCGGTTTAGAGGTCAAATTCTTATGAACGTACGTTTATTTCAATAGAAATTCTTCGGTGTGATAGCTGACCATGAAGTAAGTCATGGTCATGCAGAGCAAAACAATTATTATGAACTCAGAAAATATTTTTTATACATGAAAATAATACAATAAATATCAGTAACTTGAATGCCGTCACTTCAACGGCTAATGCTGGGTTACGATTGAAGGTCTCACAGAGAATTATTTTCAATTATGCAGGGTGCGGCAACAAAACTTCATTTTTTTCAAACAAAGCGCTTAGGAAGAAGGAAGTTCGGTTGCCGCATCTTGTACATACTGAAACAAAACAATAAGGATAAAACTTTCTAAATCTAATTTAATCATTATGATTCATTATTTTATATAAAATTTTGAGAGCAGTATTCACTATTAAAAATTATAAACCATGTGAAAGTAAATTGTAATTTGCAGATGTTTTCAAAGTAAGAAACATCTCTAAAAGTTCTATTATTTTAAAGCACGAACTAAATTCTGTAGCACAACTTTAAATAAGATTTGTTAAATATTAACGGACTATGAGATTTGTGAGTAGCTCACGATTTTATCAGATCTTAATTTGAGTTACTCAGATATTCAATAAATTAAATATATACTTCTTTCACCTCCTAAAGAAGATTCAGCTCGACGAGCGGAAATCATGAAAAATGTCAACTGGACTAACCTACGTGATGAATAAAGAAAACTCAAAATTATTTGAGAGAAAAATTTCTCATGTGTCAAGCGAGGAAGTTAGGCGGCACGATCTACGGTTACGCTGCCAAGTTTGGACTTTCAATTACTCGAGGAACTTTTCAATTTTCTGAGCTATGAACATTTATGAATAGCAATAAAGGTACGCTCGTGTTTTCGCAACTCCGCTCAACGACAAAAGTTCAGATGGCTCCCGGGAGGTTGTACCTCGTTCAAAAGATCCTTAACATTCTAGTTCACGGTAAATGTATCTTTCAGAGTTCAGTAACAATAAGTGTTTCAGAGATGGATAATCTTGTCAATTATAATTGCCATTAATGCGAATGAAAAGGTGGCGATCAGCGTTAATGCAATAAAAAACGAACGTCAAGACTGGGGGAAATGTTTCCGAAAAATATCTCCAACTTACTATGTCTTGTAACAATAACAGAAAATCAATTACTCAGAAGAAATTTTAAAAATATTTGCATTTACTTTAAATTTTAAATAAAAAATGAGTAAGCGAATCACGAAAAGTATAGCAAAAAAATTGATCAATTGTAAAATGATCAAGAAGCATTAACCAAACTTTTTAAAACTTAATCGATGAAAAACTATCCATATATGAAAGCTAACTGACATGAGGGCGTATCACTGTGATGCAAAGCTTCATATTAAACGACATGGTATGAATTCTCAATCAAAAGTGAAACAAAATCTAACTTAGTTTTTCTTACTCTAACACAACTGCTCAGAGTTATGAAAGCTCAGAGCAAGTCAATAGTTTCACCATGAATCGCCAACAAATCAAGACAAATCAGGCAAACTTTTTACCCGAGCAGCATAATTGGCCAGAAGTCGAATAATTGGCACGTTTACTGACGAGATCAATACCCACTAAAAAACGGTAAAGCTCTAAAGCTAGAAAAACTTGAGCAGCCTGTTTGCCTCAAAAACTTGAGGCAAAAGATTTAGCACTACATACTATCGTAATGCAACTACAAAATTTTTGAAGCAAAAGAACAAAGAAGCCTCTTCTTCTGGAGACTTTCCTCTTAAATGACTATTTCCTAGTCCAGTGAGAAAATCTCAGTGTTCATCATACTCAGTGAATACCACCATAGCCTCGGGTAGATAGATGCAGAATGGAAGGCACTCAAATGTCATGGTAGAGAAAGAGAAAAGTATTCAGATGGTCTACCACACAGTATTGAAACAAGAATTGCTCGCTCGGGATACACAATACACAGAAAATCAATCATCTCCAGCACTTTTTTTGAAAGAGAAAATAATGTCATTTCACTCCTAAAATTTGTCCGCGTTGAACTTACACAAGAAGGAACATTTCTGCAATAAGTTAGTTCAATAAAACCCACTAGATTGAGATGCCATACCGCAATGAGAGCCAAATACAGGAAATAAAACATGACTAGACAAAGTTGGGTCTTGTCATTTCCCATAGGGCCGACGACGGAAGTACAAAAGGCGCGTGCATCGGAGGCCAAAATTCAGGACTGCCGATTTGAAGAGCAAGGTTCGAAGTCGCCCGGGCAGCTCAAATGTTGGCGTCTGCGCCATTCATTTGTGGAATTGACAAAAACCGTCCTGGTGATTTGAAAGCTTCGATCTCAGAAATCGAACAAGCTTCGGACAAAGAGATGTTATCGTAACGCGTCCTCTACAGCAGCGACTCGTAACTTATGATTCCTCATTCTTTAAACTTGGTGGGAGAGAGTCTATCTGAAGGGAGAAATTAATAATTTAAAAGGTTCTTTAAGAGAATTCGGTTAGGAAAACGGTTTTTAAATTAAACGAGAGAGGCCAGAAACAAGGCAAGTGCAGTCTGTGGCGCATCAGAATGCGAGAAGCTGCCTCAGCGGTTAGATCGCTGGCTCGGCCGCACTTTTATCATAACTCGAGTTGCGGCAGAGTTGGTGGCTTCATGCCTCGCATACAGTTAGGTCAACTCAATAAAACTGGAAAATTAACTATCCTTCTCAACTCTAAATAACTGATACTCTCCAACATTTAACCGAAGCTACAACGGAGGAATGTGCACGCTAAGCAAATATGCCATATAATCGTATCATACTAACAAAAAAAGATGCTACGGTATAGCGGCCACAGTATTCCTGTAACAACACATGGAAAGAAAGGAGTGAAAAAATCAGCATTTGGAGGGCAACCCATTTTCTTACAGTGAGCGTGAAGTGGACGATTACAATACAAAACTTGGCAACTGAAACTCTAGTTGACCGACACATCAAAGATGAGCCGCGGCAATTTTCTCTCTCAATGAAACAATATCCATGGCTAGGCAAGTTTGAACGATGAGAAGTTCATTTATTTTTTTGTACAGTATTAAATTAATTCTGTAGCAAAAATCGGAATAAGATCGGGAAAGTAGTCGACTTGACTCGAGCAAGAGGACTCCGATTGAGAAAAGCTTAAATAATCTTATGCAGGAAGGTGCCTCGACTTCGTACAGAGTCTATCATCGCAAACACACCTGTCACTCGATCTGTTCAGAAGTACCCTAGAGAACCAAAGAGTTGAAATCACAAGCCGAGCATAGCAGGTATTTTTCCACGAACCAAATCAACTTCAATATCAACTAGCCGTTACATGACAGTACGGCAGAACTGTTGTAAGCAGAGTAGTTTGTTGAAGGAGAAAGAAAGAAAGGTATTTTCTGAAATATCAGGTTGCATAAAATAGAGCGCTTAATCAAACTTCATCTTCAAAAATTTACGTTTTCTTGGGATGCTTTCCCTTTCTTTCAAGTTGTCTTGTCAATATAACTCTAGTAAAAGGTAACTAAGACAACAGCGAAAACGAAACGATCATTAATTGGTGAACGCTCCATAACTAGCAGAACAGCAAAAGGTCCCAAATTTTTTACTTGCTAACTAACGCTACATTAGCGAGAGGAGTTGAGAACTTCTATCAAAAAGTAGGGAGCTTTTTATTTAAAAGTAGAGAGGCTTTCATTAAAATGTAAATAACTCTTGATTGAAAAGTTTTCATTTCCTGGCGTGTGCTACACGCGTGAATGAAGAGGAGAAGGAGAAGTGCATTCTGCTATAGAGCAATCATCATGCCGGCGAGGAATCCTGAGATTGCACGCAAGACTACGCACAAGAAGGTCGAGATTACGATAGCTCTGCTCCGACAAATTAATGCTGCTCCCTCATTGAGTGGCTGTCGAGAGGTATTAATTGGAGCTCTGCTTTACGCTGCCTGTATGCGGCAGCTGTGCACGACTCGAGGCAAGGATACGAATGTCGAACAAACTATGTAGTCGTGCTAGCATGATGAACCTTAAACATTTGGAATGCAAACGTAACAAGAATAAAATAAAGCGATAAGTCACTGAAATGAATAAGCAACGTGAAAATAACAAACTATCGTATAAATGCAGTTACATGAAACAAAATTAACATTTTTACTTCAAAACGGGAAAAATAAATTTCAACTTCCTGCTAAAACTAGAAAGAAGTGTCTGTGATCCAAAATATTCTAGCCAATTAGAACATCTTATGGCATGAGCCAAACTTAGGTCAAGTTTATTATAAAAGCTAAGGACCTTACTGCATAGAAGTAAATTTGTTCAGGAAGAAAGGGCATTACATAGTTTAGAAACATTACAGGGTGTACAAGATATTTGACACATTTATACATACAAAAAATGACTTTCAGAAACAGATAATGACAATTATCTACTGAAAACTGTTGTGAAGATAAGAATAAACATATTGTTTTGCTATTTTAGTCAATAAAGTCTCCTTCAGCTTTGATAACGGCATGTATGCGATATCGGAACAACCTACACACATGCTTAGATGAAATGGTACTGGTTCAAATTGAACATTGCTGTGACTATTGAGGCTTTTAAGAATTTTTTAGTATCATGAAGGTGCTCATTACCCTCCCAACTACGCTCCATCACAGTAGTGCAATGCCTTGAGATCAGGGGAACTAGGACGCTAAATGAATGAATCACCATCATCAAAATTTCCCAAATTACATCTTTCTCTGATGGACTTTCAAGTTTGTTCAGAAACCTTTTGATCTGACTAGACAGTTTTTATTTACTTCTCTGGCATAAAATGATCTTTTTTTCTTTAAAAAATGTTTTTTCTTTTCTAAAAAAAGTTTTTTTTTAGAAAACATCACAAAAATCGTGGTTTCTAAAATCCTATCATAACTTAATATCGTGGCCATTACAAGCACGATAACAGCGTGCCCTTTCATTTTTTTGTGCAAGCATATAGATAAAAAATCAAATAATTTGTTCCTACAGTAAAAATAATGTATGTCCACAAATATCTTACGCTTGTTGTATATTATTTTAATGTTTTAATTATTCCTTGAAACACACTTGCACATTCTTTGAGTAATGATGGTATATTCCTTGAGTTATGCCTGTAACTCACAGTTGAGAGTTTTGAATTTCATTCGCTGTCAATTGTGCGCCCAGATGTACATATTTTGGAAGAGAAACAGGAGCAAATTTTTTTAGCGAAACAATTACGTGTAGGCCAATCTGTTAGCTATCATTGAAGACGTTCGTGTACGACGATTAAAGCTACGTTTTAGTTTGAATTATGGAAGGAACTATTTACACTGTAAATGAACGACGCACGAACTTGGGTACTAGCATGGGACTTGGGTATCTACGGCATGGGACTTGGGTATCTACGGCATGGGACTTGGGTATCTACGGCATGGAACTTGGGTATCAACCGAAGAATGGGCCAAACAGCTCGTTTCTATTATCTTATTCTGTTCTAAAGAATACAATTTACCTCACTATGAAAGAAATCCCAAAAGTTCCGGCTCAGTTTCGGACTGTAGGAATTATAGGGTTGCCATATCATAATTATTTTTCACATAGAGACTGTCAACCTTCAAACATTAATGAACGGAGGTATCGCCCAATTCAAGTTCGGCGTCCTTTATGGAACACCCTAAACATAGATGTAGAATATCTTCCCCATTTTCAAGGATAATATTCTATTAACAGTGCATACCTGTTCACCTACCAGTTAAATCCTCCCTTTTATCAATATCATACCTGTGCATGTATTAATAAGAGAAACTAGACTAATGGGCAAAAGCTGAGAAAAGCTATAAATGTGACAAATACCTTTGAAATGCTCAATAAAATAATCTTCTTTCCAAGGGCTATACAGGATACTATAATCTGTTATATTAACGCAATAAAAGCGGTAAGCTGCTTCCAGATATCAGGGAACCATTTGTACGGACAAGGAGTCGGAAACTCCATGATGAACACAGGAGCTCCAGGGCATTGCTCGTGGGCCTGAGGGAATTAGTCTCACTTGCAGGGCCTTGTCAAGACGAGTTCAATTTTAATACGCGAATTAGAATTGTGTTCAGTCTGTGGCTTAATACAATAATCAGCCCTGGATTTAGCGCTCAGGTCAGATTATTAGCCATTAATAACTATTGGAATCTCCTAGTGGCTGTTCGTAGGTTGTCTGGCATCAGTGGTTGACACTCCAAGACATCTTCCGTGAAGGTCTCTCTGGAGTGAGCGACTACCTACCTCAACTTTCAAGATGAAACAATTTTGAACAAAAAACATGACTCCTTCTAAATGATTTATTTACGTAGATTTTCATCTATTCTTGTTGTCGTTTTGCATAGAAAAATCAAATCAAATGTTTTTCTTCATAGATCATCACGAACTTTGTTCCACGCGACTTCACCACATAATCAAAATAAAATAGAGCCGAAGGTCTATTTTAGAACTAGATACGCAGGCAGGAAATGTTACTCAGAAGTAGAAGTTGACAGCGTTCGTGATCCTGTGAAGTGGACTTGATCTTTAGTAATTAGTGAAGATAAAAGGCATGTGTGAATACGAATCCAACATGAGCGGAGATTGTGTTGTTTTTTATACTTATGTACACGACTTGCCTAACTAAATTATTTAATTTTGTGTTGTTCAAACGTCAAGGTAACGTTATTTTCAAGCACTGTACAGGGTGGCGTAGAAAAATTAACATATCTCCTGCGAAGTGACCCATGGTGGGCCCCTTAGATCAAGTTCAGTACATATTTTCGGAGCTTTCTGGTGACTATGTGCACAAATTAAAGAGTTGCACTGAATTTGTTGCACAAATTAAAAAGCGCACAAAGAGTCTATCACCAGCTTGGTCGACTGGTGAGCTAATCTGCTTGCGAGCGGGATGACCCGGGTTCGAATCCCGCTGCCGACATGGTTGACGCGGCTAGAATTACGGCATGGGACTTGGGTAAAACAACCGAATAATTATCGAAATAATTATCCGACCCAAGAATGGGCCAGAAGGTTCGTTCCTATAGCCTCATTCTATTCTATTCTAAACAATCGCAGGAAACGTTAAATTTAATAAAATATAAAACTACTAGAGAGGAAAATATTTGTATTTACAATACTTATAATGTAGATATCAATGTATCTACATCATAAGTATTAGATACATACATATATAATATTATGTCCAAGATAATAAAGTTTATTCATGAATAATATTTTAATGCACATTTTCAAGTGCACATTACTGGCACTTGAAAAGACAGATACAAAGTTTAAAATTTGTATTTTATTCGTATTGAAAGACAAGTGAAACCTTCATACAAATAATATATGATACCTTGCAATATCCATGTAAGAACCATTTATTCTCAATTTGCAACTAGCCACAGATTCCTTCCACATGTCCTCCATTTCTTGCTGTACATGCTCTGATCCAATTTCTCATGGCTGACATAACGCTCTTTATCAGTTCATGATTTCTTTTAAGTAAATTAATTTCATGCGTTACTCTTTCATTCAAGTCATGTATTTTTGCGGGGTTATGTACATACTTTGCTCTTCAAGGGCCACCATAGGAAAGAATCGCATGGTGTCAAGTCTAGGCAGGTAGCCACCCAATTGCATGGTTGAGAGTCATCACACTGCACCTTCTGTATATTTTTACATCAGAATTGAAATCAGGAAGGCTGTTTTTAGAAGCACACTATCGAATGTAGTGGTTGTTTACGTTGTCATGCAAGTGAAATGCTAGGTCATCTCCAACTGTAATGCTTTCAACAAAACCAACCTCTTTTGGTAGAAAACAGATGGCGAAATGTCTGCAACGAGCTGAATTGAATTCGAGAAGTTCGTGCCTTACACAGATCTTGTACAGATGTCATTTCAGATCAAACTTTACAATACTGTAAAATGTATCTGCATTCATATTCAAATCATTCCTTCTGGCCAAGATTCTTGGATTTTCAAGAAGCTTTCATTGTATAATTTCATTTTTTCTGATTTTCTTGTTCTTTGGCAACCAAAGCAACATTTGTTTGGATTTAAATTAGTTCCTCAGTTTAATTCTTGACATTTCTCCTGATAAAATGTTACTATGCTTAAAACGCAAATTAACTACGAACTTAAAATTTAAGATAACACCAAGAAAATTTACCATTTTTAAATGAAAACATTTCGGAGTTTAGCCCTATCACCAGTTCATAAACAGAACATCAGCAAAATGAAAAAAACAAAGGTAGATAAACTACATATATTTCAGTTAAATTTGAGAAACCTACTAAACACAATTTACAGTATCTATTGAAAATCTGAAATTGATATGAGCTGCCACTTTGATTCAGCAACGGCTTCTTTTTGAAAATATTAAAAGAATCTAAAATTTTGAAATCTCTCTCCCCGGTGGCAGAATCAACAACTTTCAAGTGACCCTCAGACACTGGTGTATGTATGTGTTGCACTGCTCGGTATGGAGACGGACAGACGAATGTGGCGGATGTTTCAAAGGTGCTCCAGTACGGAAACTCCTACCACGATGCTCAGCTATCATACCGTATAAATAACGTGACGTCATTCCAACGTACATAAACTAACACTGCACGAGTACTGAACGCAACTATAGTGGAATACCAAGGGGGTTTCATGAACAGAGAATCTTTGTACTGGATGGAGGACTCAAGTTATGATGATTGACTAATATAATCCACAAATTTAGAGTCGGATTTTTTTTGTTTATAAGTGTTTTAGGTCACGACCTAATTTTTTTCCGATGCAGGGTCAAAGAAAATGTAACAAAAAAGTATGCGGATTTTCAGAATTAGCAGTTGCCGCGCTCTGTTTATATTTCTATAGTCAAAATCTTTTGATTTGTGTGTTAATAATAATATTCTAAGGAAATCCATCTATAAAGATAAAATTATTGAAATATTCACGTTCTACATGTATATTGTCAAACACGGAGATATTATGGGCTCTATTTGTCAGGGTCCAGATGCTGTTCAGTGTGAAATAGTATAAGTCTCACTCACGATACAAGGTATATTTATTGATTTAATCCCTTTTAAGTTGTAAGAGTATTTATTTATACATTATTTACTTCTCTAGTGCTTTACACACATGTATATATTCTGCACTACCTTTTCACAATATTATTTGTAAACAAATATATCTTTTCTCCTGGTCAGGTTGTTCAGAGTCCTGTTAAAGAGAGTTTGCGGGACACAGATGTTATAAACGTGCTTCCTCGTTCTAAAATAAGGCAATCGAGAAACCATAGATAACTGCTCTGCTCCATTTCTATTGCGTATTTAATTACCAGATGTTTTTCAATCAGATAATTCAGAAGACAGATAATTTGGAAAACAGATAATTTAGAAAACATAATAATTTAGAAAAGATAATTTACAATGCTTTGTCTCTGAACCAATGATGAAGTTAGACTCTGAAACTTTTCCAATTAAAAGTGTAAAATTTTCTTAGTATTTTCTTCCCTTTTAAACTGACATTGTTCAAGATAGTAGACTTGCCTCGCGACGGCCTGTCTTTAAAATGTTGCAGAAATAAATCGTTTACTTTTTGAGCATTCCCGTTTCAAACACACCGTGTGATCACAAATATTCTTTGTTCTTTAATTAGCTGTATTGGTAAAGCTTGATAACTAATTATGAAAAAAATTAATTACTAAATCTTAATACCTTTATGGTTTTCAGATATTGACCATCATGTTATAAACGTATAAACATAATACGTATTGTGAATGCCATTATTTTCCACTCTAGTAGATTTATGGATACCTTCATTAAAAGATGCGTAAAAAATTTCCGAATGAAATCAAAATAAAACGAACGATAATTTATCTCAAGATGCTGCCGCTGTCTTTCTGGGATATGGAAGGAAAATTGACTTCGTAGGTAACTCCCTCATCTAGGGTCAGAAAATAGTCCAGAATATTCCTCACACGAGGCAAATAAACCACAATGAAATGCTGAAAATAAGCAATAAATAAATAAACAAACAAAATGTCCAAAATATGTACAGAAAAATGTCAGCGACTTCAGTTGCCCTTTTTGATAAATATTGACCATGCTTAATGAACCATACGAGTAAGAAAGGTAATTAAAAAGTACATTTTATAATTAGAATTACATCCTGTGTACAGAGCACGTAATCTCCTGTTTCTAAGTTTTCTTCTCATTTTGGCACAAAATTTCAAACCTAATTATTAGGTCATTTCAAATACGAAGCTCTGGGAGGAAATGCGACAGCGGAAAGTTGCATCGGGGAGACCGAAGCAGTTCGTTAAGCCGGGTGATCTTCGTTGCAAAGTTTGCTCGGCAGATGAAGTTCGGACAGAAATTGGACCATTTCTTCGTTAGCTCGGCTACTATGGCTGTTTCCAATTGCCTACAAGTTGTAACACGAAACATAAGTTATGAGCAAACCGCAGTTGTTGGAGAGCAGAAAATAAAATCACGCCCTTCTCTTCCTCCCGGGCGCAATAACTGATGTTCGAGCGTTACTGCAAAGAATTTGTATTTGTTTACCTGTTTTTTATAATTCAAATGCTTCGAGTGCAACTTTTGTGTTATATTGTTACTAGTTCAAACATTGAATGACAAACTCAAAACCTGATGCTAGTGCTGAGTGACGAGCTATTGAAATTGAAAGGACATTAAATAATCCATCATCTGGTATGTGAAAAAATTGTTCAGAATACATTCACGTACGTTCAGCATATTTTGTTGTGTGAAATACCTAATCATGTTTTCTTTACTGACAGTATTTACACGTTTCTATGCCCATAAAACGATCCCTGTGAAGCACTTCTGGACTTTTTTGTTGAGTTCTGTACGCGAATCAACGAAGTCGACGAGCAGTAATCGGTGCAAACAGTGCTGATCGTCTAAGAAATGGCTACACCATGAAAAACATATAGACACGTTCTCTGCAAACGAAGAACTTATATCGTTGTTCTAGATCTATGTACAGCACAACTATCGTATAAGTGTCAGATAAAAGCGACTCCTAACGTACATTGACATCTTAGCACGAAAAACATTCGAAATCAAACGTTGATTCACAATTCCCTGCATCTTTTGTGCTCTGAAACACCCATTGTTTATGAGAATCCCTGACACTAGTGGCCAATCAAGATTATAAAGAATTTCTCAGGGAAGAAGTTTGGTCATAAAGTCCGTTTTGGTGCAGGACAGAATAAAGCTATGCGTTATTGAAAAGCGATAGCGAAGACGGCTCTGGTGATGGTATGAGGCAACAAGTCAAGAACCTCCTTATTGGACCTGAGCCGTGACTTCCGATGTGATGGAAGGTCGGCCAAGAGTGGAAAACGTTTTCTGGCCTCGTAATCCTACCGAAAATAAGAGGAAAGTAGACAAATAGAATCTTACCCAGCAGTAGCGCGCCACCATTGAAGATATTTGAGCAGCGTGTTCGATATCAATGAGCAAAGCGCACGTGCATGGAAGGACTCAAAGATAAACTAAACCAATACAAGAGAAAAGTTTAGCGTCCAACTACAAATTTCAGGACGGCAAACGGGACTAAACGAGTTATTTTGTCATTCTTTGCACCCTAATTACTACAGTAATTCCAATTTTTTAAAATACATCTTCGCTCACAAAGACATTAACACGTTGCCTCCGATTGTCTGATTGGTGTAAAACTTCACTTTGTACGCTTAGTCACTAGAAGGATCTGAAAAAATTACAGAACCTAACCTCACTTCGTACGTACGTTGACTTCGGAGTCAACGTGTTAAGTAAAGCATCATCAATACAAATATTGACATACTTCTCCACAATTTCTTCAGCTGAGAACAATGGAGGAACGAACTCGGTCTTATATCAGCATTTATAATTGTATCTGCGTTCTAGTCTCTACCTTATCTTTGCCTCGCGTCTGACTCGTTCCTGCCAGTCTCTGCCCTGCCTGTGTCCTGTCTCTGCTCCGTCTCATTGATATGCAAAAAAAACCATCAATATACAGGATTTCTTTGTCGAAAAACTGAAACTACGACTACCACAAAGCTGTTTTGAAACAAACGAGCTCACCCGTCGATAAAGTTTAGGGTACACATCATAAAGGAAAGAAATAAGTCCCAAGTTTATACCTGTTCAAACTGTGTATTGTTTTTTTTTTAATCAACCAACTATCATTATGTGGCATATTCAATAAGAGTTGATTCTGAAGAAATCATGAATCACCTCAATTTATTTTTTACTCTTTAAGCAACACACCGTCTGTCATCTTCGAAAAGCGTAAAAGTTTCATGACTTAAGATACTGCTTTTCTCACCTTTCTATTCGCCACAACTATAGGAAACTTTAGTTAGGATTACATGGTGGTCTGGGGAGCGGTGGCCCGCTCACAGATGCCCCCAATGGTTACGTCAGATAAGACTGCGTCACACAATGGTTCCGTCCCAACTTGAAGATTAGAAAACTACTTCGAAGATGATCAAAAGCGCCGTGAAAAGCAGATGAATCATTCTCGAGTGGCTTCAAGGAAAGCTTCCACGTCGGAGTATCCGGTGTAAAACAGGAGACAATCTTCAGGTCAACATGGAGCAAGACATGCCAAAATTTCTGACGCAAAGCAACATTTCACGCTGTAGAATCATGCTTCGAAGTAAACAGCAAGTTATTGCAGTCATCAAGATACATAATGTGGAGTGACTCAGTAAGAAATATTCGACTACTCAACAAATTAAAGCAAAAACACTGTCGAATGCCTCGTCATAGGTGCGACGAAATATTTGTCAAACACACCTTCAGATTTTTAACTTCCAAGTTTGAAGTGAAAATTAGTCAAATGAGGAATGAAGACAATCTTATTGTGATTTCCAGTACTTAATAAACGAACATAAATTTAACCCCCATCCCTCCGAACTAGTAGTTAGGAGCAGTCGCTGTTCGTCTTAACAGACCTGTTCCGCTAGTTTCACAATTTAAACCAATCCAAATCTGAAGAAATCGCTTACCAAATGTAAATATCTTTTTATCGCTGGAATGTATTAAGCATTTGTACTCAAATTCGAAATTGCATCAACTCATATGTTTATTCAGAGTATAAGAGTCATATTTTCATTAAACGTATCTGCAACGTAGTCATTCCATGTAAGAGTTGATGTGACCATTGGACCAAGTTGGAGAGCAGCTTGAGGCGGTCTGGGCTTTCATCACATAGTATGGTAGAAACTTTTTCACGCTTTTTTAAAACAGAGCAGAGCAGGCTTAAAAAGACTAGCGTTTTCGTGTACACCGAGTGAAAGTTACCATCATTCTTCACATTATGTGAAACTGTAGGTACGTGTTTAAATAATGTAAATAAATATTTTAATTCAATTGGCAATGTTTTTCCAGCATTCAAGGGGCATAAACGCACAGTGCACGTACTCATAGGATACAGGGCATATTTATTGATTTATTTAGTTTCATTATTAAGTTATGGGAACATTTATTTATGCATTAGTTACTTATGTAGTGATTTACACGTACGTATGTATTCTACACTGCCCTTTCAAGATACTATTTGAAAACTAGTGTATTTATGATCTAACAGTCAAACCAGAAAAGAAATATGTTTGTAATTTTGTTACGTAGTGAATGGGATAGAAAAATTTCCTCTATTAAATAAAGATTTCTAATCTAAATATTTTTGAATGATTACAAATTAATTTTTTGCCAAAAACACACCTAATTTAAGCGGCAGCGAGCCTTGCATATTAACATTTTTTCTGTCTACAGCTTTGGATCGTCAAAAATTTGCTAGAAAATTATAAAGTCAATTAAACTTTATCGCCTACGACATGCCGCATGCCCCGTGATGCTCCTCAGGTGAATTTTACAAATTCGGAAAATGTACAAAAATTTGTAAAAGGACAATCGGTAAACTTCCATTTCCAGGGTGTTTATGACGGAGAACACAGGATGAAATCTATGCATGCAAAATGCATTCAGCAGAACTGCGTTCTTATTTTACTGCAAAATAGAGTTGCACCGATTTTAAAATGCGTGCTAAATAATTTTTTGTGACTCAGATCGTGTAGAAATAAATTTTTATTAGTCATTTGGATACATGTCAATCAAGTTCAGCAATTTGGGGAACTTGGCAAAGAAATAATTTTCTTTCGGAATTGAGATTCCCCCGACTCCATTTTTTGATGCTTCCGACGAAATAGTCAATTACATAGGGTTACATAGGTAATATTTTTAAATTTGCTTGTACAATTTTACTATAGAAAGTGCTTTAGGCAAATTTGAAAGAAATTCCTCATAAGCCTTCGGGTTTCAATCGGTTGCAGAAATAAGATGCTGTTTTATACATAATGATATTGTAAACACATCGTAATATTCTATGTGTCTTTCCTGCAATAAACGTTTGAACGTCTATTATTGTCCTAAGGACTGTAATACGGTGAATAAGCTAGTTTGATCACGTCGTTGTATTTTGGTAGAGCTGTATAGAGGGACGTGGAGTGTGCGCTAATGCTACGAAAGCAAGACGCGATGATGCTGCCAGAATACTAAGCTCTTCATGCTACTTGACTGGAGTGAGGCCTTGACACAACACTGACGGTAATAACTTGGACACGGTCAGTGCGATCAAACTGTGGAGTTCGGCGAAAATTACTACTAAAGAATTGTAGTTGGAGCTGCACTTGATGAAAATTTGAGTCAGAGTCAAAGGACTGAACTCTGTACTCCTTGGCTTTGAGAACGATTATTCTGCAGTATGAAGCATTACCAAAAGTGTATACCTTCCATGATTGAGTGATTTGCCAAAAAATGCTTTTTTTATTACGCAGCGTAGGTAATAAACATTGTGTTCATTATAGCGAAAATGATCAGCAGAATAAAAAACAGCTTTCATAAGAAATAGGCTTTCAGCATAAGTATACATAAGAAACAAAAAAAGGAATTTCGAAAATATACATACCTGACAAAGTTTCCGCATAACCAAAGTGTTATCATGGAAAACGTTACAATATAAACCCAAAACTGAAAATCAATATAGTTGATGAAAAATATTGTTTTGCAAATAGGAAACAATGCATCGGCTTGATATGAGAAACTAAAAAGGGACGCAAATACTGGAAGTCTGACTAGTGCAGCGCTAGGTTCAGTCTCGCAAAAGCGAGATGTGAGAGTGCGCCCAATAGCCTCTGGCAATTCGGTTTTATGGCCTGCAGCAAGAGGCGTCATAAGAGGAACCCACAACTCTCTTGTCTTCTTCGAGACAAATGGAAGCTAAAATTCAGCAACTTGTCCAAATAAAACTGAATTTTGTCAAGACTGTGAGTTGGCACAGCTGTTTCCAAGACGGCGTGAACAAAATTCCGTGCGCAAGCATCGTCTAAACATTTGAAAGAAGGAACTCGAAAAGAACGATTTTTTCCAGGAAAGCAGATAGAAACTTAAGATCGCTTGAGTGGAGCCAAGTGCTCGGGCTAGACATAGCGAAAGCTCATGATAAACTTCCAGCCTGGATACTGAACATCTGGCAATGGCATAAAAACTTTAATAGACCAACACTTTTACAAAGCAGGAACATTTCATGACATGAAGGCCTGTACTTAGAGAAATGAGATTATGCAGCCCTGAAAATGATTTCGAAATAAATCGGAGAAACACATCACATGTGAGCACGACCGATCCTAATTGAAAGCACAATTGTATCAACACTGATATATGTACAGGTTGAGCCGACATTAAATCAAAATACATTCAACCTAAAAAGTACTCGTTAGTTAAAGACCTACATTTCGTGAATTTGGAGGAATAAATTATATCTATGGCACATCAAGACAAACTTCACATCGCAGAAACTAAATACAATTCAGTTATCGTAAACACCTTCAAGCAAAATAGCCAACATGAATGCAAATCTAGAAAGAAACCGAAGTCCGTGAAAGAGAAAATCTTTCTTGAGCCATTACCCTGGGCCCTCAATATTCCAGTCAGACTGAGGGCAGAGAGTCGGCAACAGGTGTCAGTGGTCGATCTTCATTGGTTGCCTACATCGTTGTACGGCCTTGTTCACCGCTACCTCGGATAACAATTGCTGATACGCTGAGATTGGAGAGACCAGTGGGACCACTCCGATTGAAGGCTGATGGAAGCACAGGCATGAAATAAATAGAGGAGGTTTGAAACTTTGCACGCCGTGCTGAAGATCAGACTACACAGGGACGAACGTGGAGACGCCAGTTTGATTCAGAAGCACAAAACTAAAAACGGCGTATATATATTATTCGAGGATTAAATGGGTGAAAAATGATTGCATAACTTTGTCCGATTCTGAAAACAAATTGAAAACGGGGGAAGTTGGTAAACCAGATGCAAAGCGTAAGCATAATACAGGAATTGGTTTGTACCCAATAACAACAACAAAATTAACGAGTTGTTATTCTGCAGAGAATAAAGCTGATAATAGAGCACATTTACTTAGAAAACAGGACAAACACCAATCAGACCTGCATTCTCAGCAATAGTTTCACCCATGAAACTACAATAAAAACACAAATACACAAGGTTTAGCAATAGTGTTCGTTTAATTAAAACCTTATACACAATTAATTGGTTCAGTCTGCTATTGGAAGCACAAGAAAAAACACAAGCACAGTACAGAAATTAAAAAAAGTAGAAATGCTAGGACGAAAACAAGAGCCCCTTACTTCAAAATCGTTACATTGATTATTAAAATAACATTAAGAATGGGAAATTGAACTAGCGAGAATTACCGTAACGGAGGCTTAAGTTACAAAGCATTACCATAGATGCTGACTGCACGCGTAAAATTATCATACAATTCTGCCGATGAGGATGGGCAAACAGATACAAATGCTTCTTCTCCCCCAAGAAGAGCTCAGGTATCTCCAAGAAGCCAAGGATCTTAGGCAGACTGAAATGATGACAAAATAGAACTCCCAATCAGTTTTGTAAATCAGTTGTTAAATAAATTATGGGGCCGAGCTTTCACTGAGCTAAACTAGTGTGTGAGCGCACATGAGAGAGAAAGAGTTGGACTTAAATGCACGAATTCTGTAGATATAATTACAAATTTTCAGAATAAAAAGAATGAATTCAAAAATATAACTCGAACTATTATTAACTAGAGTGATAAATAGAGTAGGTAAAGGATGCCTAAAAGCAAATCGATCTTTTCAATAGCAGTTGATATACTCGCACGTTAAAAATACCCAGAGACTACGATCAGACGATAACAAGTTACTTAGCGGTATTTCCACTAAAGCACTCAAAGTTGCGTCATCGGATAGCGAATATCAAAAAAGCGCTGATGAGATCGATGTCTGAAAGGGGTCCCATCTTGATCAGAATTTTATCAACTACAGCAGCAGGAACAACTGCTAATGGGAAGGGCTTGATACGAACAATGCAGTAGTAAGACACTCAACAATTGGCCTCAATGGAAAACTACGCTTCGACAGGGAATACAATACATTCATTATTGTACGTTGTTTTAAGACTATATATATTTTTATATCTTCAGCAGTGTTATTATATTCGAGGCACTAGCGGAGTGGTGAACGAGGCTCAGGCTAATAGAGAACGATGTGAATATTTTGGGAGACAGGATATCATCCTGAACTTTTAAATTTGAATTGAATACTTCATGCTTGTAATTTTTACAATTAAAATTATTAGCAGTGTTTTTTGACATTTCAACCATACGAGGATATCTTAAAATTAAGAAACGATAGTACAAAGAGAAACTGATTTATTTGCATATATTGCAGAGATGATCAAAGTCTCGAAATAAGAAGACTGGAAAAGAATTGCATTCCAGAAAGAAATCAAGTAGACGCTAGCTCCAATAAAACTCGCAGAGGCAACTGAAAAAATACCAAATAACAGAACAACAAATACACAGTATTCAAGCAATTAATACTACTGAATTTGCAGTACGTATTACGAAGCATTTTTATTTTGTATTTGAGATGAACGCTTAAACTTAAGATGAGTGTTTAAGAGCATAGAGTCCACTTCGTATTAGTAAAGTTCTAGGAGATAATGATGGTCATTGGTACAGGTGTATTTTAATTATGATGAATTGCGTACAAAACTCCCTTCAATTAAAAATAGATAACTATAAATATTGCTTGTGCTATGAAAACGGACAAATACTACGTTTAAATTACAACATCAAATGAGCTTCTTAAAATGGACTTACTCTGGTCAGTGCTTTGAATAACAAGTATGCAGCACTCACAACAGCTATCAACAAACTTTCAAGGAAGAAATGTATATCAAAATTACCAAGTCAGCTAGTAATTCACTGCAAGAGTTCAACCCGAACAGCAAACTACAACCACCCAAGTTATTAACAGGAAGAACATTTAAGGTACTTGTTTTGCTGATGTACCAACAGATGGAGGGCAACGAAATCAAAACATGGCTTGGCTGAGATTGTTTTGTTTACTACGTATGGAATTGAAAAAACGGCAGTTTGAAATCAGGCCTAACCGAGCAAATTACAAGGAAAAAACAGAAATAATTTTACGTCTACTTATCAATTTTCACATACATACGAATGAACATATCAAACATGTATGCATTCATTTAAAATTCTAGGTAAATTAAACTAAACGCTTTTGAGATTTAGCACAGATAAAGGGAAAATTCATTGAATAGGAATGAAATCGATCGTTGAAAAATGCTGCGTACAAACGATGAAAAAATGAATTTAAAAATTATTAGAATAGGAACACTTCAGTACAGCAGGATTGTCAACAACAACGTTTTTTGAATAAATTAAAAACTGCACAAGTAGGCCGATATAGATCCTAAGGCTTCCGGGAAAAATCTATTGCTTGCTCGATTTACTGGCCATGTTCATTCAAACAGAGAAGCGAGAAAACAAACTATAGAAACGACTACGTGTGAGCAATGGTAAGCACAGCAGACTTACACTGCCACTAAGACTTCGAAATTAAAAAAGCTATAGAAACGTTTACGTGTGTGCAATAATAAGCTACTGCAGACTTACACAGCCACTAAGACTTCGAGAATGAAAAACAGCTATATAAACTACAATGTGTTCAATAGTAAACTACTGGAGACTTAACAGCCACAACAAGATGTGTCCCCGGAGTCACCTTCCATGAGCGCAAAGTCCCTCAGTTAAGCGATGGACAAACACTATTAGCGCACTCTTCCACAAGAGAAAATTCAAAAGACGAAAGCATGAAGTAATTTGCCTCGAGGCTGGGGCCCCACCACTCAAGGAAATGAGAAGATGCGGAACGTTGGTACAATAATTTGCTATTAGGCAAAATTGATATCGTACCTTTCGAAAACAATTACTGAAAAACAAAATTATACTGTAAAATAATGACCGTAAACGTTCTCCATTGGAGTTTAAAATTCGAAATAGATAGTGAGATTTTAAAAAAATAGCTTGCATGAAATAGAAAGAGTAAAAGCATCACTAAAACGAATGC